>OY796884.1:45806281-46015047 GCA_963680785.1 Diplosoma virens | reverse complement strand
GGTCTTCCAATCTCAGATTATGAGCTATAGAAATTGCCTCTGCGTTGATTTTGTCCAAGGTAGAAGTAGCGGTTTTTTGATATGAAGCTGTAACATTTTCTTTCAATAGTTTTTTGTAGCTATCCACGCTAAGTTCGTACAAATTATTCGTTTTGTCGGCTGGTACAAACAGATTAGGAGATTTATTAATTTTGGTTACATCGTTAGTCAAGCGAAACTGAAAGTTACTGCGAACGTTTCTAAACTTAATATTCTTAACCATATTATACAGGTCCTCTTCAAATGCAGATAAACCGTCATGCTGCGGGGGGTGTTCTATCTGACTTGAATCCGTATAAGGTCTCTTTATCGTATTTATCACATTCTGCTTTGTGATCGTGAAAGAAGGCTCTCCACCTCAAGCGCTTAATGAAGTGCTCGAGTTTGCTGATCATAGATTTTAAATATATCCGTTTACTGGGCGTTGGAATGTTTTTAAGAGAATATCCGAAATTAACTTGCTTTAACTCCATGATGAAGGTTGCTGATAAAAGTGCTCTACCAGAAGGGAGCGTAATAACACTGTATGAAAATCACACTGTATGAAAATTAATTTAAGCTCTAACTTTGTTATTGAGCACTTTAGAAGTACTGATTTTCATACAGTGTTATTACGCTCCCTTCTTGTAGAGCACTTTTATCAGCAACCTTCATCATGGAGTTAAAGCAAGTTAATTTCGGATATTCTCTTAAAAACATTTCCAACGCCCAGTAAACGGATATATTTAAAATCTATGATCAGCAAACTCGAGCACTTCATTAAGCGCTTGAGGTGGAGAGCCTTCTTTCACGATCACAAAGCAGAATGTGATAAATACGATAAAGAGACCTTATACGGATTCAAGTCAGATAGAACACCCCCGCAGCATGACGGCTTATCTGCATTTGAAGAGGACCTGTATAATATGGTTAAGAATATTAAGTTTAGAAACGTTCGCAGTAACTTTCAGTTTCGCTTGACTAACGATGTAACCAAAATTAATAAATCTCCTAATCTGTTTGTACCAGCCGACAAAACGAATAATTTGTACGAACTTAGCGTGGATAGCTACAAAAAACTATTGAAAGAAAATGTTACAGCTTCATATCAAAAAACCGCTACTTCTACCTTGGACAAAATCAACGCAGAGGCAATTTCTATAGCTCATAATCTGAGATTGGAAGACCGCATTGAAAGTTTTCCCCCACGTGACGCTTTTATCACGTTAAAGGATCACAAAGAAAGCTTTCGCAATCATCCAAAATGTAGATTGATTAATCCGGCCAAATCAGAAATAGGCAAGATTGGTAAACAACTCTTGGATTCTATCATCGTTTCCGTGCGTAAACAATCTGGCTTAAACCAATGGCGCAACACCGCCTCTACTCTCAATTGGTTCAACGCTATTTCAGATAAACCCAATTGCAAATTTCTTAAGTTTGACGTTGTGGAATTTTATCCCTCGATTACCGAAAAGCTTCTTACCGATGCCATCAATTTTGCTAACGATTATGCTAACATTAATGATGAAGCCATAAACACCATCATGCACGCTCGCAAATCACTTCTTTTTTGCGACGGCGATCTATGGATGAAAAAGTCGGGAGCCGAGTTTGATGTTACAATGGGATCGTTTGACGGTGCAGAGGTTTGCGAGCTGGTCGGCCTGTATCTTTTACACCACCTTGCTAAGCTTTTTGGTAAAGAGGCTGTCGGCCTGTACCGAGATGACGGCCTTGCCATCCTTCGTAACGCTTCGTGTCCAGACGCCGAAAGAGTGAGGAAAAAAGTGACACAGTTTTTTCAACACCATCAACTTAAAGTCACTGTTGATACCAACCTTATACAAACAGACTTCCTCGACGTTACCCTGAACCTTTGCACAGGCAGATACTGGCCGTATCGAAAACCAAACGACCAGCCCCTTTACATCAATGTGCAGTCCAATCATCCACCATCAATTACTAAAAAGCTGCCTTATATGATCGTAAAACGCATTTCCGAGATTTCTTGCGACGTCGACGCTTTTAGCAGTTCGTTACCTGCGTATGAGGAGGCGCTCAAACAAAGCGGACATAAGATCCAGCCGCTCCCTTTTTGAGCGTGCAGTAGAAAAGAACAAACGTCGACAGAGAAGAAGAAAAATTATATGGTTTAATCCCCCATATAATAACCGGGTTTCCACCAACATCGGAAAGCCTTCTTCCACCTCCTGCGGAAACACTTCCCTCCTTCAAACAGGCTGCATAAAATTTGCAACAAGAATGTGGTTAAACTCAGCTACAGCTGTACCCCCAATATGGCAGACATCCTCTCAGCTCACAACAAGAAGCTCCTTAAGTCCCACAACGGCAAACCAGAATTTAAACCCTGTAACTGCAGGTATAAACCGTCATGCCCATTGAATGGCAACTGCCGAGACAAAGCAATCGTTTACCAAGCAACTGTACAAGCTAAAGACCAATCCAAGAACTATATCGGACTGTGCGAAACCGAATTTAAAGCAAGATTCTATAACCACAACCATTCCTTCAATTCGAATTCCAAAAGAAACGCAACAGAACTTTCGAAATTCATTTGGTCCTGCAAAGATTCTGGTATAAATCCTACTATCTCTTGGAAAATTATTTTCAATCAATCAATCAATCTTTGTTTATTCATTGTAGACAAAGCGGAAATATATCCATATAACACTACATTTTAAAAATATAATAATAATCAATAATTTCCAACAATTCTACAATAGGGTTGCAGCGAAAGACTAAAAAGCAGTCATCGGGTCAGCCACAACCCAGTGCATAAGTTGAAATGTTGTTCAGTTTGTCAATAAACAAGAAATAAATAAAAAAAAAACATGAAACAAAACAAATAAAAAAGAATACCTGCATCTGACACTAAGATTGTAGTTGAGAAAAGAAAAAAAAAAAAAAATTAATAAATAAATGTATACTATAAAAATTAAAGAGAAAAGAGAAAAAATAAATAAATAAACAGTCATGCATTAGGTAATTCATACAAATCAAATAAATAGTTTTTATATATTTTTTTAAAAGATATGTAAGATAAACATTTAATTTCCTGAGGAATTTCTGACCATAATTTAATGCCAAAATATTGAAGTGACTTTTTCCCATAATTTGTTTGATATCTTGGAAGAAAGTATTTACTTTTTTGCTTGCTACAAGTATCATATATTAGTCGGCAGCGTGGTCGAGTGGTTAAAGCACCGGACTGATGATCAGCATGGTCTAGGTTCAAAACCCACTTACGCCATTCTGTTGTGTCCTTGGGAAAGACACTTTACGGCACTTTCCCCTGCTTGGTGGTCTTGACAAGCAGTTCTAAATTGCAGTAATATCTCTACTAAATTACTAGCGGACAGCAATATCTTGGCATCTCCGGAAGCAGGTCGGGGTAATTGCTTACCCTATGTATAGCGCCTCCGTCGCTTTCCTGCGAGTCAGGAGGATAAATATAGAGATTAAAATAAAAATAAAAAATAAAAAATCATATGCATGTATACAATCAAGATTAGTGAAATATTTTTTAAAAGAAACAGGCAAAAGGTTATTTTCAAACCGGTACATAAATTTAACATATTCTAATTTAATTAAGTCTGATAGTTTTAAAACATGAAAGTTGACATATAAATTTCCAATTAATGTTCTTTTGTGACAAAATAAACTAGCTCTTATAATTTTGTTTTGCATTATTTCTAAAGGATGAAGAGTAATGTTATTAGCTCTCCCCCAGTTAATTAAAGAATATTGAAGATGTGATTGTACTAATGAAAAATATACAATTCTTAATGTATTTAGTGGAACGTAGTGCCGCAATTTATAAAAAATACCACATACACTTGACAGCTTGCTGCATAAACTAGATACATGAGCCTTCCAATTTAGTTTATTGTCAAGTAAAACTCCAAGGTATTTCACATATTCAACACGTTTAATATCAACATTATTGAGACTAATTTTGAAAGATTGAGGTTTTATGCATTTATTGGATATTAGCATGTACGAAGTTTTGGAGTAATTTACGGATAATTTATTACATTTCATCCAGTTGTTAATTTTTTTTAATTCCTTATTTATTTCAGTTTGCAGGGTAGTTATGTTTTCATTTGAAAGGTGAAGATTTGTATCATCAGCAAATAATGTGGTGTGGCATTTTGTTACATTCGGCAAATCATTAATATATATTAAGAACATCAATGGACCTAAACAAGACCCCTGTGGAACTCCACATTGAATAGTTTTAAATCCTGAAATTACTGTTCCAATTTTTGTGCATTGCATTCTGTTTGTTAAATATGATTGTAACATTTTACCCATTTTTCCACGAAATCCATATCTATAGAGTTTCCCAATCAATATATTGTGATCAACTGTATCAAATGCTTTACTTAAGTCTAAAAAAATTGAACATGTATGCTTATTATCATTTAGGTTTTTAAGTAGTTGTTCATATATAGAGGTAACAGCAAGTTCAGTTGAATGATTAGTTAAAAAACCAAATTGGCATGGACTTAAGATATTGTATTTTGTTAAATAGTTCATCATTCGTTTATATATAATTTTTTCAAATATTTTGGAAAGAGTAGGCAGTAGTGAAATAGGCCTGAAATCTGAAAAGGAAGTAGGAGAGTTAATTTTTGGGATTGGTATTATTTGCGTTTGCTTAAGTGTATCTGGAAAAATTTCTTTCTCGATACATTTATTAAATAATTTTACAAGTATAAGGGTAATCAGTGATTTTGATATTTTGAGAAACTTAGTACTAATGCCATGCAATATTTGCCACGCAACACCTTACCAACACGGGGGCAAAGTATGCAACCTCTGTCTGGCAGAAAAATACGAAATCTTAACTGCAAATGATGACGCTCTGCTGAACAAACGAACCGAATTGATCAATAAGTGTCGGCATAAAAATAAATATAAATTGATTAACGCCAAACTTAAACTGTGATTTTCTTTCATTCTTCTTTTTTTCGCCGCGTACAACGTTCTACCTTAGCCGATACTTGAACCCTTTTTAAATCTTTAATTTTTGAAATAATATTTGTATTTGTAATTCTTTCGCGCGCTTTTCCTTTTTTTCGTGTTTTCTCGCCGATCTTAATTTTTTATTTTTTATTTATTTATTTCATTTTTACTCACAATCAACTTGAAATTAATCATAGTGCATGTAGAAATAAAGATTGTGAATAAGGAAGCAGCGACTAAACGAAGTACGTTATTACATGCACAACTTACGTTGTGCATGGTCGCTGTACCTTTGAACAAAGCGATGTGATGTTAATAAGAAAAGGAAAGCGAAAAGAAGATAATTAATACACACATCCGAGCCATAGTCAGAGAATGTTGTGTAATCATGGATGGGAGAAACAACAAACTCAAAGACCAAAAGGGTCTGGACCAAAAGGGTCAGGCAGGCAAAGAAACCCACCAAAAGAAATCCTGCCACGGGTCAAAAGGACCATTTCAAAAGCATATGGCTGGACAAAAAAAAAAAAAAAATTTATATGCATAAGATAGAACATACAAATAGTGAACAAGAATAGGTGCAAAATAATTAAATTATGTGAATTTTCATCGAACTGGATGGGCCGAAATGATCTGGATGTTGCCTTTGAAGTCGCATCGGGCTTTTATCACCTTCAATTTCTTTGTACAATTTGGTGGAGTTACCTGTAACATAAAAAAAAAAAAAAAAACCAACAGCAGAAGTTTTAAAATTTATGAAGTTTATTACCATTAAAAATTACGTTGCAATAAGATGCTTTTGAAATTCTGTACGAAATTTACTATATGATTTTATCTGTTTAATGCTTGTTGGGACTTTATTCCAAGCAAGAGGACCTCTGTATCTTAAAGATTGTTTAGTTACATTTAATCTACAAAATGAAGGATAGAATTTGGACTGGCTTCTTGTACATTTAGTGAATTTGTCGCTTATCAGGTTATTTTGAAAAAAATGATCAAAACATGGTGGTAACATGCCTTTTATATATTTGTACATAAAACAAGTTATTTCTAATTCGGTTATTTGATCAATTGTCATTACGTTGTTGTTTCGCAAGATGTCAGTAACGTTAGCTCTATGATGTAATCCAAATGTTAATCGTATGAATTTATTAGCGATTCGTTGAATTTTTGAGGCTGTGGTTTTATTACCAATATGCCAAGTTGTAATACAATATCTTATATGACTGATTATCAGGGAGTTATACAATACAAGCAAAGTTTTTTTGTCAAAGTGTTTTGAAATTTTTTTGATAGTACCATAACTTACGCAGATTTTTCGTAGAACAAAGTTCATATGCAATTTCCAACTTAAATGTTCATGAAATATTATTCCCAAAAATTTCGTTTTTGGTTGCTGATAGATAAATTTATTTCTAATTGAAATTGTCAGTTTTTTTGAGGGAGGCTTTGTTTTGGGTGTGCGAAAGATCACATAATGTGTTTTGTCAGTGTTTAGAAATAGCCGATTTGCCAGAAGCCACTTATCTATGTTCCCTAACTCCTTATTTGCAGCTTCATATAAGGTTTCATAGCAATTACTTTTTAAAAATATGTTAGTGTCGTCTGCGTACATAATGCATTTTCCTAAGGTTAAGCAATTATTTAAATCATTTACATAAATTGAGAATAGTAAAGGGCCTAAAATTGAACCCTGAGGGACACCATATTTTATTGACTTAGTATTGGAGCAGATATTATTTATTTCAACTAATTGTTTTCTGTTGCTAAGATAGCTACAAAACCAATCATGCGCTACACCACGAATTCCACAATGCCATAATTTGGATAATAAAATTTTATGATCAATGGTATCGAATGCTTTAGATAGATCAAGAAATATGCCAAGTACATGTTCTTTGTTTTCAAAAGCTTCAGCAATATTTTCAATTAATATTGAAGTTGCGTGACTAGTTGAGTGATTTTTCTAAAGCCAAATTGATATTTATAAAAAAAATTTTGTTTTTTTAAGAATAATACTACACGATTGTACATTAACTTTTCCAATATTTTTGACATGGAGCAAAGTAAGCTGATTGGGCGATAATTGCATACATTAGTTACACTACCCTTTTTATGAATTGGTACTACTTTTGCAGTTTTAAAGTCAGAGATAAATTCACCACAAGCTAACGAAAGATTAAACACATGTGTCAGAGCTATTAATATATTGTCTGGTGTGCTTTTTAAAATAGTTGGGGGAATTTCATCAATGCCAGTACTTTTTTTAGGCTGAAGGTCACTGATTAATTTTTTTATTTCAGTTAAACTAGTTGGATAGAGATAAAGTGTGCTCAATGTGGGAGATTGCATAAATGTTTGAAAACTATGAGATGTTTGGGGTAAATCTGATATTAAATTATTTGCAACATTGACAAAGTAATCATTAAAATAATTAGTAATCTGGAGAGAGTCATTTACCAAATTATTGTTTATTGAGATGGAAGAACATACTGATGATTTAACTTTACCTAATTGTTTGTTTATATTTTTCCAGGTCTCTTTTAAATTATTACTTAATTTCTTAAATGTTTGTCTAAAATAACTGTTTTTTTTCTTGTAAGGCGCGATTGTATGTATTTCTTTCTTTATTGAAGTTTGCTTTGTTTAAAACACTCCTGTTTTTCAGAAACTTTTTAAAACACTTGTTTTTTTTAAGCATTAATAAATAAAGATCATTATTAAACCATGGCTGTTTATTTTTGTTTTCAATATTTTGCTTGATGAAAGGGAAGCAGTAGTTAAAAGTAGATTTGTAATTGTCCATTAATAATTTAAATGCTAAATTAGGATTAGTTTCATTTAGTATTGCATTAATATCAATATTTTCTAACATTTCATTAAACTTGGTTATATTTTGGGGGGTAAAAGATCTTTTTTGTTGAGGTCTATACAAATCTGTTTATTAAGATTAAAACACATATATACTGGTAGATGGTCAGAAAGTGGATTTAAAATGACTCTGGATTTTATTTGCTGTTGGTGTAAATTTGTCCAGATGTGGTCTAATACTGTTGCACTTGAATCTGTGATGCGAGTTGGTTTGTTAATAACTGGGAAGTAATGACCTTCAAGCATCATTTCAATAAAATTGCATACATGTTCATTATCTTGATTTGATAAATCATAATTAAAGTCTCCAGTGATAAAACATTTGTTTAGTGATTCATTACTATTATGGATACAATTGTAAAGATTATTCAAAAAGTTTTCATTTAAATGATTGTCATTAGAAGGAGATCTATAAATGTTACCACAGAATAAATTTTCATTATGTAATTGAATTTTTATAAAAATTGATTCAAAAATTTTTTCATTCATTATTGTTAATTCATCAATTAGGTTAAATTTATGGCAATTTTTAATATACAAACCAACTCCACCACCCTTGGCAACTTTTCTGCTGTTAGAGATAAAATTATAATTTTCAAGATTACAGTATGGGCCAGATGAATTATTCTGAATCCACGTTTCAGTCACAGCAATTATGTCTGGTTTGGGGTTTAGATTATGAACAAAGCTTTCTAATTTACTAAAATTTAAAGGATTGGATAGTGACCTAATATTAACACAAATAATAAGAAAACTATTACAAATTTTTTTATTAAAGATCAATGATTTTGTAGATTGAATTTCCAGGTATTGCTCTTGAAAGTGATGACTATTTGGGCCAATTAAGTTATCATGTTCTTTATTTTCAGAATTACTGTCATCAACAAAGATAGAATTTAAGTTTTCAGCATTAACATATTTTTCAGGTTGACTACTTACAATTTTTTCTTTACCAGAATTATGTGAAATAAGGGAATTTTTATGTTCATAACAATTACATTTACAGTAAAAATTATTTGAGGCTATTGCTTGGTTCTTAAGTATTTTAGCACATTTTTTATGAAAGTGAGCTAAACATGTTTGGCATTGAATAGGCACAAAGTCTTTTCTAATTGTTTTTTGGCAAAATTGACATACAAGTTTTTTCAAAGTCATAATACTTAAGATTTATGTTGCACAAATGAGTAATTATATATATATAAAACAAAAAAAATTAAACTAAATAATTAATAATAAGTAATAAAATAAACAAAAAGTAAAAAAAATACAAATAAATAAAACACAAATTTTAAATTGATTTTAGATGTATAAAATGAATAGTTATATAAAGATAAGCTAAGGTTAATATAAAGAAAATTATGATGTGTTGTGGTAAGTTTAAATCAAGTACTGTATTAATTTGATTATTAAAATTACTAGTTAATTAAGAAGAAAATCTTATCTTACTAATATCGGATAGTTTATTGATAGCTTGTTTCTTACCTTTGAATGAACAGTATACAATACCTTTCATGCTCCAGACATTGCCAAAACCAAATACCTTTCTGGCTTCCTCCACAATCTTTAGTCTTTTTTTGGTTAATGACTCAGTAATTGATAGTTTGGGTCCATTCGATGTTTTCAAGTTCTTCTTATGCGAGTATACCATATTCCTTATTGACCTGCAAACAAATTTAATAATAATTGGTTTTTTGTTGGTTTTAGAAGGAAGAGGGTGACAAATATCAATATCAGAGTCAATAATACTAGTAGGCAAATCTAATTTGGTATTTAATATATTTAGCACATACTTCTCAACATCCTTGCTACTTATCCTGTGATCTATATTGTTCCCATGCAATATGAGACAATTAGATCTTCCATATTGCTCTAAGTCATCTAGATATTGTTCCTGTTTCTCCACCATTTCTGCCAACTGTCCAACTTCAACTTTAATAGAATCAATAATAGTTGATAATTTCATAAGTTCTTGATGCTGTTCCATTTTTTCCTTTTCACCTGCAAAACAATTACAAGAAGCAGTATCTTGGTCTTTTTTAAAATAATCTTTTTCATACTTATCCTGTCTTTCCTTGACCTTGTTCAACAGTTCCATTACTTCATCAAGTTTCTGGTTCGCCATTGTTTTAAATATTTATCAAAATAATTTACCAAAAATAACAAAAACCTTTAACCACTTATAAACAATACTTACGCCGTCATGTACCTTATTCAAATAGTTTTTGAAAAGAATTCTTATTCAAATAGAATGAATTCTTATTCAAATAGAATCAGTTTAGTTTAGCAGAGTCCGTGTTGGGATGTTCCGACCTAATAAGCGTTTACAGTGTTTAAAATCTTTAAAAATTTTTTATAATTTTTTTCTATAATTTTTTAAAATTTTTAAAGTTTTTTCAGTTTTTTTCTATTTTTTTTTTTCTATTGTTTTTTCTATTGTTTTCTATTCTTTCTGGCAGTTTTATCTTAACTTTATTTTATTTATTTTATTTTATTTTATTTTACTTTTTAGATAACCCTGATGATCCCTTTTGTGGGTGAAACAGTCTGTAGGGCTTTTAACTTTGTTTTTATTCCCGTGTTTTTGCTATTGTTAATTTAAGCTCTAACTTTGTTATTGAGCACTTTAGAAGTACTGATTTTCATACAGTGTTTATATATATATTTTTTTTTTTTGTGAAAGGAGCACGCGCTGCCGGACCGCAAAAGTTGTTTTCCCACTTTCCTGTCCGCACTGAAAAACTTAAACAACGTTTTAAGATTACAGTTAGCAGCAGGGCGTCAAACCGGATCCTTAAATCTCTATTAACGTTATTACTCTTTGAACCTGAACCCGAAAAAATAAAAGTTGTTGAACCGAAATCAAAACTGAACCCTAAAAATAAAATTTAATGAACGCTTGATTTTAATTTTTGATTTATTTATATAATCCTAGGTCTGGGGTGGGGAACTGCGGCCCACAAGTGGTTGGGAAGAAGTAAACCTACTAGTTTTTCGAGACGAAAATCGATAAATAAGAGACAGATTCTAAGTGATGACTTTTTTTTCACTCCCCCTAACTTAGGATACAATTTCTTTTCATATCCGTAAAGTACCGGAAGATCATGATTCAGGCACACGTCCATAAAATTCGGGCAAAATTATATTGTTCCCCCACCAATTTTTTAGTTTTTGAATGAGGCCTTCGAGTGCAATACGGTTTCCCACCCCTAGCCAAGATAAGTAACAATTTTGTATTTGAAGTTACCGCAACGTATTTGGTCGTTTGTGGAGGAGAGCACGGAGCGGATATCCGCAAATTTTGGCGAATTCGGAGTAGCGCCGGATCTAGCTTTTTACGTAAGTTCCGGATCCGGAGCAAATACAAATTTCTTTTTCTCAGTTTCTGCAATAGCACCAACTCTTCCCACAGTATATAAAAAAAAATTGTGGATTTGAACGAACTTGCCTAATTTTAGGAATTTCTGATTAGATTTTGGTTTCTCCTTTGGAAAAGTAAACTGTAGCATTATTTTAGCTTGGAAACCACCATCTATTAATGGTCATTCAAAAAGTCTTTAAAAACCAAAATTTGAGGTATTTTAGAACGACCAAAAAGCACTTCTAATTTGCATCAAGAAAATCGAAAATTATTTATGAAAACAAAAAAATTTTTCTCAGAATTTTTTTAAACATTTGATTTATTCTTGTTTATTTTGGAAATGAATTTGTAGTTATGTATATATACGAGGGTAAATCAAAATTTATCCGGAATTGCTCTATAGCGCACTCTTGCTTTAGCTTTTTCAAAATTTTTTTTGCACGTGTTGTCTACTGTGTCACGTGATCACGATCTGCTAATCTAATTGTTCGTTCAGTTTTAACACGTGTTATTTTCTGTTGATAAAAATGGACGCTCCACTTGCACAATGCACCAGAGAAGAACAACGTGCTGTGGTCCGATTTTTGTGGTCAGAAGGTTCATCGGGGACAAAAATTCATCAAAGACTCTTAGCACAATATGGAGACAATGCACTATCGAAAACAACGGTATATGAGTGGATTGAGAAGTTTAAAACAGGCCGGACCAGTGTAAAACATGCAGAAGGAGCAGGACGTCCATCAACCTCCACCAGTGAAGAGAAGATTGAGCAAGCTCAACAAATGATTTTGGCTAACCGGCGCATTACCATTGATGAGGTAGCACAATCTTTGCAGATCAGTTTTGGCTCTGCTCAAGAAATCATTCATGAAATCCTTGGGTACAATAAAGTTTCTGTAAGGTGGGTGCCAAGACAGCTTACAGAAGAGCACAAGCGTAGACGTATGGAGATCTGCCAAACGTTACTGAACTGCTACAACAATGAAGGTGAAGCATTTTTGAGTCGAATAGTCACTGGAGATGAATCATGGGTGTATCACTACAGTCCTGAAACCAAGAGGCAAAGCTTGGAGTGGAAACATCCGTCCTCCCCAGTAAAGAAAAAATTCAAGAGTCAACTTTCTGCAGGAAAGGTTATGCTAACCATTTTTTGGGATTCAAAAGGGCCTATTTTGGAGGATTTTCTGGAAAAAGGGAGTACAATCAACAGTGCAAGTTATTGTGATTTGCTAGCCAACCGCCTGAAGCCTGCAATTTGCACCAAATGCCGAGGATTACTGTCAAAGAAGGTTTTGCTGCAGCATGACAATGCACGCCCACATGTTGCCAAAGCAACCATTGAAACCATTAACAAACTAGGTTTTGAAGTGCTGGAGCATCCTGCATACAGTCCAGATCTTGCTCCTTCCGACTATCATCTTTTTGCCCCACTCAAAGATGCATTACGGGGTCGTAAATTTTCTTCTGATGAATCAGTGCAAAAAGCGGTGCATCAATGGTTGTGTGACCAGCCAAAAACTTTCTTCTCAGATGGCATTTATAAGCTTGTAGACCGCTGGAACAAGTGCATCGAAATGGGTGGAGATTATGTAGAAAAATGATAAATCGTTTTCGTGTTTTGTGTTTTTAAAATAATCCATAAAAATAAAAGTCCGGATAATTTTTGATTTACCCTTGTACAATCCAGGCATCACAATTTAAAGAGGTAGTTTATTTGCTATAATTTTCTTTATTGCTGCTTTAATTTAAAATTGTTAGTTAAATATATTTTTTATTCTTGCTGTATGATTTTTTAATTTTTGAAAAAATACTGGCCTGAAATCATTATTGATAGCTGTAATTGACACATGGTAACAATTGCAAAGATGGAAACAGTGGCAAAAATTGTGCCACTTTATTTTTTTGGTCATATTTGCTATCATTGTAGTCGTATCATTTTTGCTATGTTGCCTTGTAATATTTAGAATTACTAGTCATAATTGGTATTGTAACATGCTGGCATTCATACGTAAATATTTTGAATAACTTTTGTTGCTTGTATTTATAAGTTTTAGTTGAAATTATGTGCTTTATGTGTTTTTTTAATTTCTTTTTTGTGATATGGCAATTGATGTAGTTGACCTGTTGGCTTGTTTTAATTACCTTTTTACTGAGCCATGCAAGTAACAACTGCTTTGCAAAATTTTACAATTATGATTGTACTATATTTAAAAAGTTATAGTTACTTTTTTCCAAGATTTTTCTGGATTTGGAGCAGATCTGGTACATTCTAGTTCTTTTTTTGCAGATCCAGATCAATTCTGGATCTTATTTTATTTGGATCCAGCCACATCTAGTTGCTTGTTATGTGGAAAAATGTGGATAGTCAAAGCAAAAAATTGGTTATGTGGGCTGAATATAAAAAGCACAGTTTTGAATAAATAGCATGGAAAAGCAATAAAGTGAATAATTTAGTAAAATGAAGATGCACCAAAAATAATTTAACAAACTCTTAGACCAAAATCACATCTTAAGACTATAATGATTATTTTTCACTTTGTTAAATATCTTAGTATAAAGATGCAAAACTTTTTTGTTGTTGCTGGCCCCCATTATTGAATTAGTGTTAGTTAATGGCCACTAGTGAGTTATGGTAAGTACTGAAATAGACAAAATTATTTATTAGGTGCATTAGGCATAAAAAACAATAGGATCTTTTAAAGAAGTCACTGTGAGCAATTTTTAATGTCAATTTTTTGGGTCTTTTCAAAAATTCACCATAAGAAATTTTTGATGGTGAAACCAACCTGGAACCCCTTTTTACAGAACCAGGAGGAAATAAAAAAAAAAGCAAAAGGAAGAGAATCACTTCAAAAAATGATAGTAACAACAAGAAGATTTCTGGTTAGTTTTGCAAGCAAAAATCACTTATGGTGACTTCTTGAAGAAACCCTAATTATTTTATATACTACCGGTAATGTTCTTTTACTATTTCATCTGTATGACCCTAGCAATAGTTTTTGAACTTCCATTTCTTATTGATTATCCAGAAAGTTTGCAAGTTGTATAGTTGAAAGACTGACTTCTGCTTGCAAAGCCAATGAACAGCGTGTTGATATTGTTTTGAAATGACCTGTTGTAAAATATTGGGTTTTTGTTTACTATTTGCTGTTACTCACCTTATAGGCTTTGGGGATTCCCAAAATTTAAAAGTTTATGAAGTAAGATTGGTGAATAGTGAACAAAACCCATATATTGCTTATCAATGTTTATCTATTAATAGATTAATTTTATTAAAGGATAGCATAATTAGTATAAGCTGTTTAGTCCGCAAATCATTTTGCTGTTTAATTGTGTCAAGAAAAAAAACATGAATGAAGAAAATGAGCTTGATCCTGAAATTATTGATCTGGCAAACATCCCTTTAGCTTTTCAAAAAAAACGACACTTGGAAAAAATTGAATCGGGAAAATGTGTTGCACCTACATGGAAAACAAAAGATAGAGTAAGTATATTATCTTTGCATGCTTTTAAAAATGTTTGATTTTATTTAAATAATATTGTTTTAATTCTTTGTCCTGTAAAAGAATTAAAATGTATTAATTAATTGTCTTACTTTTAGATAGTTTTTCATGGTTATTTTTCAGCTAATTTTATATTTTTATCTACTACACTAAAAATTGCAGAATTGTGTATTCTTTGTCAATATTTTAAAATTGTTTATTATATATTATCATAAAAAGATTTTATTTACTAATTTTTTTTTGAAGTAATTTTATCTACAGTATGGTAAAACTAACAAGTCAACAAAATCGTATCGGCATAAAGTTGACACATGGTATTATGGCCTAATGTTTTAGTCACCAGTGCTTAACTTTTATCTACAATTAACTTTTATGTTATTTTTAACTTTTTTGTCAACAATTCCAATAGTTCATAGTATTCTTGTTGTTCCAATCAGCTAAATTGACTACAACGTGGCCCAGGGAAACTCCAAGGCCTTCACCAACTGCACTTCCAAGAAGCAATACCAAAGAAAGCAAAACTAAATCTTTATTGCAAAACAACTATAAACATAAATCCAAAAACAACGGCACAGCTAAAATTCAGTACAGTTTGGCAAACTCAAAAAGTGATGGCTCTTCTCGGCAACCAAAACGATAACTGAAGTTAATAGTGCAAACACAAAGTCCAAAGCGAAAAATCACTTATTTCAAAAAAGCCAATGTATCAAACAAAAATGTAAATAAAGGCGCGTAATTATGACAAAGGTCAAAGGCCAGGATGAGAGCAAGTTTGAATCCTGTAGAAGGTATGACTAGAACACTTGTGTATAAATAGTTATTTTATCTTAGAATCCAAGCAATTATTATAAAAACTTTGTTGATTTGTCAACCTACCATATATACTTGCATATAGGTTGCACCAAAAAATAGGTTGTAACTTATATAAGTTTTTGGTTGTCAAAGTGGGTATTTGTGGTGGATATTTGTGGTTGACCCGTGCATGGTCGCATGATAATCTGGTAAATTACATGGTCCATTCTAAGTTGATAGGTCGTATCCATGATTTTGGCACAATTTTTGTTCAAAAAAAAGTGTGACTTATATGCAAGTATATACAGTAAATAGTTTTTTATTGATGTCTTGTTAAACTGTTGATGTTGTGCTGATATCTGAAAAGAGTTGATGCATCATTTTCTTGAGTTAACATTATGTATTTGCTACATTGATTTTAATGGTTTTTGCTGTTTAAAAAAATAATACTATGGAAGTAAAACTTAATCTTAAAGAAAAAAGATAATGACAATTATGAAAAGTATATATGCTATGTGAATTGTTAAACTGTTCCTTAAAAATTGCTTGGCATCCAAAATAAACATGAAAAATTACTAGAACAAGTCCACTTGGGAAGTTTGGTAGGAGCAGATAGAGAAGAATGTCAGAAGTGTTAATTTGTAAATGTTGGATGCTGCAGATAGAATACAATGGTAAAATTATGTGTGGAGAAGCACAAAATAGTTGAGGTAAATCCAGCCTTTGTGAAAGCAAGAAACAATCAACAATCACCGATTCAGCTTAATTGTTGTTGACCAAAGAAACAAGAATAGCTTTGAGTGAACCTAAAGTGTTATATTAACACAAAAAAAAAAAAAGATTTTTAACTGCTCATAAATTTTTTTACTTTTTCTTTTAAAAAATTTTGAGTAATGGTCAAGAGTTTTGATATCTTGATATGCGTGTGGAAAAAACAAAAATCCTGAAAAAAATTGATAGTTATTCAAGGCTGCTGCAAAAGTTATTAGCTACTATTTTCGAGTAAAGTGTTTTAAGAGCTACTTCAATATTTTTTGTCATCAAAATAGTCCATTGTGCTAAACTCTGATTTGCAAGTAAAACAATGTGACTTTGCTGCTTATTCTCCCCATTGATTTTGTTGTGTTTTTGGTAAAGGCACTTAATGACAATTTTTTTGCTGCTTACCTAGAATAGTCACTCTACTTAAAACAGAAAGCAGCAATTAAGTCAAAATGACTATATGTGGAAGAAAAGTTTCTATTTTTTATTATTTAAGGAATTAGTTTGTGTCTCATTCACCCTTTGCCATTATTAACCTAGCAGGCTTTGGGGATTTCCCAAAATTTGTAAGTTTATGAAGTAAGCATGGCAAATAGTGGATAAGAACCATTAGTTTTAGGAGATTTTTAATTACACAAATTTATTCAATGTTTATTTCATGCATTGAAGGTGACTTTTTTTAATACTAGAAGGTTTATAAGATTACTTGTATCTGGTTTATAATTTTTATCTGTTGTTTTACTTTTTGTTTTTTTCATACAAAAGTTGAAATTTATTGCTATGAAAGTATTATAATCAGGGTTGCCAAGTGGCCAAAGATTTGGACAAAAATAATGAAATGCCCTAAATTTAACTACTGTGTCTGATGGTCAGCAAATCATTCAGACCATTGTTTTTTTGTCCTAATTTGGTCAATTTTTATTAGCCTCTTTCAAATATTGATTTTGTCAATATCTCCAAGCATGGCATTGTCATCCCTAAGCAGTTTTTGTGTCTAGTGCCTGAGTAACAATTGCTACATCACTGCTAATATGTTTATTTGTGACATAAACAATAGAACATTGGTTATATATAGAGGAGAACCAACAGTTTAGCTTTTTGTAGTTTGTCTTTATATTTACAGTATCGATACTGAACATCGGAATGGGTGGATACCCTTCCGTTTTGGTAGGTTCGGTTTCGGTCTGTCATTTTTAAAATCAATGAGCAGACTTACTCACGGCCCAGGCTGCGTGAAAGCACCTACCATCTGGGCCATACAAAGCACCTACCAACTGTTGGCTGCAGTATCTTTAACAAAGAATTGACTGATCAAACTAGCTTTGTCGAAATAATTCTGTTCTTAATTATTTTTAATTTAGCAGATCATGGGTCATCCAAGGAAAGAAGCAAGAGCTCCAGCTTAATTTAGCAAACCTGCACTTTGTAAAGGTGTTATCATTATGGATTATCAGTATGGATGATGAGGAGTCCCAATCAACTATGCTTTTTGTTAAGTATACTAAAACAAGATGATTATGCAAAAGAATGCTGCTAAAGAATATTTCAAATCATTGGAATAAACTAAATTTGTAGGCTACTTTCAGAGAAAGCAGCCTAGGAAGCAAGCATGAAGCAAGAATAATTGCAGATACCTTGAACAACATTAAACCAAACTTATCCTATAGTTACAGAATGCAAAAGGTTCAATACTGCATTTCAAGCCCATTATTGCCATCATGAAAAACTATACAATCTTTGCACCAGATGCACCAGAACATCCATGCCCAAGTTTATGATAGAAGCGGAAATATCCTACAAAGCTCTCAGATAACTTATGGTGCAACATTCACTTCAGAGCCCAACTTCATTTCACTTCAGAGTGCTCTTAGAGAAGCTGAAAAGAGGCAAGGCAGTAAGGTTTTATAGTAATCAGATAGTTAGTGTAAAGGTCAGATGTGATTGTTTGCTTAAACTTTTAAATGAGCTAAAAAAGAAAAAAATATTTTTTAAATTCTTATCTTTCTCTGGAAAAAGTTCTTAGATCAGTCAAGCTTGTTTTGAAGATTTGCTTTTTTCATACTTGCCAAGTGACCAAGATGCCATCCAAACGCAAATTCTCTTTATTGACTGGAAAAGCAAAAGTGGATTTGATGGTGAAGTTTCTCATTACAGTATTGGCTCAAAGTTTTGCAATACACAGATGCTGTGGAAACTATGAAATTAAAAAATTTGGCAGATTTTGCATTGGCCTCCTGTCTGTTCCTGTATCTAATGCAACTGTTGAGTAGCTTTTTACCATGGTTTCATTTACAAAGACCAGAAAATGAATGAAATCTGCCTTGCTGGATTCAATATTGTGTGTCAGAAGTAAATTCATTTTGCTAAAAAATGCTGTGTTAATTTTGTTTGTAATAAAGAGATGTTGACAAGGTTTTGCACAAGAAAAATATACTTCAGTCCAGAAGAAATCAAAAAATTAATGACATATAGTCAAACTGGCCAATGCGCAGCAAAAATGCGGAAAAATTTAACTTTTAATTAAATAATTTGCTTTTTGAATAAAATGAAGCCGTGAATTTAACTTATTTTATTTAACAAATTATTGACGTTTTTAAAAAAATATTTTTTTAAAATTTAACTTCCGTTTCCAGAGCCGGCACGGCTTTTTACGAGATACAGGTAATGCGCAGGCGATCACGGTTATTGTGCATTTTTTTGTACTTTAAAAGTTAGACAATCATAACTTAGGTGGAATGATTTAAAAAATTTTAAACATGGAAAGGACTGCCTGAGGGGGGTTAAAGGGCCAAAGTCCACCACTTAAGCAAAATAAAAATAGCTTTAAAATTTTTTTTTGCGATTCAAAAATTTGTCTCAATTGTTCTTGCTGACCTCTTCTTTCACATGTTGTTTCTGTTTCATCAATGCATTATATACAACTGGAAGGGAATAATTAAGTGCACTGATCACAGGACAGAATTCTCCGTTCCTGGTAATGAAACTACATCTTTAAACAATCTATTGCATAGTTCATTATTTTTGAATGTATTCGATTATTTATACAAGCAAAGAGCCTAACCTGCTTTTTCCTGGTATTATTAGATTCAGATATGGTTAAGGCAGGCATAGAAATAGTTAGGCTATATGGAACCACATAATGAATAAAAGATTTTTTTGTGATTATAAAAAAAAAAAAAAAAAAAAAAAAAAAAAAAGTTATTGGAATTCTAATAAGGTTTTGTTGTTTTAGAGAAGTGTTTGATCAGAGAAGAATAACGCTATATTAGTTATGAAGAACAAATTCAAATCAACAATGAAGATAAGAACACACTTAGATTATTATAGATTATGTTGATTCAGCCTCTTGTTATTTGTAGTGGTCTGCTTTTTACAGATATTAATTTATTTCAGCATTTAGTGTGTTTTATGTTGTCCTGTTGTGCGTCATTAAGTAAGCAATAGATCACGAAAGCCAATACAATTAAATAAATTTTGATCAGCTTCAGTGCATTCCTGTTTTGGTTCATTTCTGAAGAATTTTCATGCCAGTTGTTGTATAGGCCTATTGCTCAAAAATTTTCTTCTTGTCTATTGTTGATTTTCCTGATATGCTTCCAGTGATGCCAAGATATAGCTGTCCATTTAAATTTTATTATTTAGATTTTTGTTTATTCATTCATTTCGATATAAATACTGTAATATGTAAATATGCTAACTAAGAATTCTAAGCAGAGAAAAGTGTCGTAAAATTTCTTTTTCAAGGATACAACAATTTGACCCAAGTAACTTTTAAACTGCAATCATGTTGATGCAGAACCATCAAAATGGCACTCTTAACCACTTGACCAGGTTATATAAATTTTTTAATTCTTAAAAAATAATTGTCATACGTAAGGATAGGCTACTTAACATTTTTGTACCTACAAAGATTTTTTTAAATGGCTTAGACCTTTTTCTCAATTTTTTTTGTTACTAATTAAACAAGCAAAACATCTCATTGAAATTTTGTTTTTGTAACTAAAAACATTTAATTCTCCAAATAGAAATACTTTAAATACAATTTCAGAAAAAAAATCATCAAACCCTAAAGAAATCTCTGCTCTTTCCTTGCCCTTGATTATAAACATCAAATCATAGCATAAATTTACTGTTTCTGACAAAAGATGCAAGTTGGAAGGACTTTGATGCTATTGTGCACGGTCGGGTTTAATTCGAATTGATTGAAGTGAAAGTTAGTTTTAGATAGAAACAGAGTTAGTTTTAGATAGAAACTAGTTGATTGAAAAAAAACTAAGCTCTTCTCAAGCTTCTTAACAAATTTAAAAAAATTTTTTTAATTTTGGGCCCACGAATTCAATTTGCACGGGTTTTTTCTTTTTTTATCTCTTAGAGCAACTAGTTTTGTTTCTTTTTTGCTCTCACTCCAATTGGTTTTTCTTTAAATTACACTTAACCATTATGCACATTGGACAAAATATAATGAAAAAAATATGGGTAAAGAGCATCTTTTTATAAGAGAAAGAGGAAACTTTTTTTTTTGCTGTTTTTTTGTTCAGATATGTTCTTGACCATTAGTAGACCGGCTAGAAACTATAGATTACATTAAGTGTTCAGTATATTTCACGATGTAAGTAAAGTTAGCAGGTTGAAGGGCAAAGTTAAAAGTTAAAAAAATGAAGCAGTTTGAAGAACATGTAGTTTAATGTCAAAAAATACTTGGATTTGCTTGATTTTGATACTGACACTTTTTAAAGATATAAGATAAATCCTGGAGTAATTTTTTTTTGTTTGTTTGTTTATTAAAAAGCTTCTGCACATTAGGCGGTAAAAAATGGGTAGCTGCACATTGCCCAGTTTGACTATACATTGAAATTTTACTATAAAAACTTATTGCAGTTGTTATGCTGTGTGAGCTTGATATGTGTTTTTCTTTTTCGTTTTCTTATTTTATTTAATTGGTACTGTACATGAGAGATTGTTCTTGCTAATATCGTATATACCCGTGTATTAGTCGCCCCCGTGTATAAGCCGCACCTTCATTGAATGTTTAAAACCTCCTCTCTTAATAGTGACCTGTATATAAGACGCATTTTAGTTTGACAATCTTAATGATTACAATAAATGTAAACATTCAACATCAAAAGATGCTATTTTAATTTACAACAAACTAATTTTATACCACAAATCGAATACAATTTAAAGAATTTAGACATACCAGTATTGTTAGCCAACTGTAATTTATAATCTCAATTTAACCATTCTTACATCATAGTTGGTTAGTTTACATACAAGCATGATTAACTTCTGAAACCTACGATTGATACGAAGCTGTTTACGTGTACATGTGTGATTTGTAGAAAGTCAAATTTCTCTAGAAAATTTTGGTAATTCTGATTACCCATGTATTAGCCACATTTCGATTTTTGGACTACATTTAAGATAAAAAAATTGGGACTAATACACGGGTATATACAGTAATTATTTTTGGTACATCATGTAAGCTGCATCCTGCAAAATAAATTTGTAAAGTACATTATATTACATCATATTTTTAAAGCTGTCCTAAAATGTCCAAATTTCAGATTAATACTGTACAAAAAATTTTCAAACTACCTGGCAACCCTGATTGATACTACAATTTATTTTTAATGTCTAGCAGCTGTATTTGAATCAAAAAGCAAAAAATCTGTTGTAATCTTTATGTTTTAAATTTGATTTCCATTGTATATTAAAAGTAAATTGTTGTTACTACACTGTCATCATGAGATATATAGATTTAGTTTTTTTTTACTTCTGATTGCACATAGAATAATTTATTGTAATGGAATATGCAACTTGAAATATAAATGTAAATTGCCATCACAAAGGTTTTTGGGATGAAATAATGGGGATAATTTATCATAATTTCTGACATCACAGATTTAGGTGCTCTCAAATTTTTGACTCAATATTCTCAGTCAAATGGTTTTCACAATTAGTTTCAATACTTTCAGTTTCATTTTCACTTGAACTATATTTAACCTGGAAGTGCAACCCTCCAAATAAGAATGGTTAGTTGTGAAATGTGTACCATGCATAGTGTTCAAACCAACACTTGATTCATTTATCTTATTTTTTTGCTCACTAGAATTGCTAGAATTGTACTTGATTGTTTTTTTTTATCATGTAAAAAAAATTAGTTATAAAACTTAGTAATTTAGATTTCTTTACTGGCACTTTAAATAAAAGACAATTTGAAAATCAGTCCATGAAGCAAAAAGAAAAAATTATTACTGTTTTTTTAATCAACAATAGATAAATAAAGAATATGTCAATTGATTAGGATGACTAAAGTATTAAAGATTTTTATAGGATTAAATAGTCTTGCCCAGAAAAAAATTTTTATTTCCATAATTTTTTTTAAATTCATAAAATAGTCACAATGATATTTTTGCCATTTAGTAACATTAAATGTTAATAGATGAAAACTGTCAGTGTTGCTCTTGTCATGTGTCTGAATGTTGGTGTCGATCCTCCTGATGTTGTGAAAACTACCCCTTGTGCCAGAAAAGAATGTTGGATAGGTTTGTTGCTGAATAAATTTGTTTGTTTTAATATTATAGTATTTATATATTCATGTATCATTTATTTAGATCCACTTTCTCAAAGTCCACAAAAAGCACTTGAAAATATAGGAAATGCAGTACAGAAACAGTATGAACGATGGCAACCTCGGGTAAAATGTTTATAAAAGCACATTAAAAGTTTTTTCAAAAATTTTTGGTCATGTTTATCAGAGAAGTGCGTAATGATGTCAAGTCAGAGCAGTTCTAATTAATTAAGTTGTCAGACCACAAAATTTTATTTTAACATTAATTTTATTTGCACCAACAAACTGTTTTGTCTGCCTAGGTTCATAAGGGGCAGTAAAATGCCTTATTCAAATAGAATTATTCTATTTAAATAAGATTTTTAACTACCCCCCCTCCTGATAAACCTAGGCAGACAAAAGAGTCAGTTGGAAAAAATAAAATTTTGGGTTTTGATAATGTAATTAATTATGTTTAAAAGTATTAAGTTTTTCAATAAATTTCATATATATTTTACTTATATTTCCACTTCAAAATATTTAAATCAATCTTATATTTTGGTTTTTATTTTTTAAAGTATGTGCTTAATGAAAATGTATACATTAATTGAATTTGTTTAGGAGATCTAAAAAGAACTGAAACTCATATTATTATTATTATCATTATTCATTTGCCTATTAAAGCCTGGTTTTCACTCTGCAACATTAAAGTCGACCAGTTTTGTGCAATAATTCCTATACTTCCTTTATTAGAGATTTTTAATTTCCAAATTTTTTTTGCAATCTACTTTAATTTTTCTAATTTCCTTCTCTCTTTGACTTTTATTTATTTTTATCTCTTTTTAGGTTCTTCTTTTTCATTATTTCAGTGTTATCTTAAAAAGCCACTTGTTATCTTGAACATACAATTGGTGACATTTCAAGTTGGCTTGCCACAAATCATTCTTGCCATCTGCTTTTTGTTTCCAAACATCTGTTATTTACCTTCTATTGCTGACTATTTACAATTGCACTTTTTACTTCAGTTCTATCTTTGTTTTAACCTACAAAAAAGCATTCTTTTACCCAACTATTTGATGATTTCTAAAAATTTTCATCCAGCTTGTACTCGTGATGTGACTGCATGGTTAGACTTGTTATCTTCAATAATATGTCCATTTTCAATATTAAAAAAAGCGTGTTTTAGATTTATAACTTTCCAGTATTTCAGTCTATCATTTCACTTATTTTTTTTTTATTACCTACAGCATAACAACGCAATAATCAATATGACCGACTACTTTTTTTATGTTGTTTTGATTGCTTTATTGTTGGTCATCTTTATGCCTTTGTTTCTTAACAGTTTTTTTATTTCACCTATTTTCCTCATACTCTTCCTAACTATCTTTAATATATTTATCTCTTCCTAACTATCTTTAATAATAACTTAAATCTCACATCCAAAAATTCTTTCTGTGTTTTCAAAAACCAATTAGAAATTGCAAAACAAAAGCAGACAGCAGTATATTAAGCATCAGATAACTACATTCACTTTAAAATATTCTGAGATTACATTTTTTGTTTCACTGTTGTTTTAGTCGCTTAAAGATCGTCACTACTGTCACTTCTTGTTCCATAACATTTTCTCAATATTATCCATCAAATCTCTCCTCTCGAAATACATTCAAAGCCTTTCTCGAAATCGATAAACTTCGTAAATTTTCATAATTTTCTATGAACTGTCTTACTGCAAAATAAATTTGCTTTTCTCTCACATCACAATTATTTGAATTACGTCATTCATTCCTGTTCGAAAAAAGTTAATTGACTTGACTTGATAACCTAAAGTTTTGTTTCAAAACATTCCCGGATGTTCAGGCGCGATATCGACAAAGTCTGGATCCGACTGTTGAAGAGATTAAGCGACTGTGCACATCGCTTCGACGAAACGCTAAAGAAGAAAGAGTTTTATTCCATTACAATGGTCATGGAGTGCCGAGACCTACAGAAAACGGGGAAATCTGGGTGTTCAATAAAGTAATGTTTTTTACTCACTTAGAATAGATTTTTGTGAAGAAATGTTTCACAATTTCACTTTTTAACGGTTATTGTTTGATGCTATTTTTAGGTTTTATTTGATTAAGTAATAATTACTTTGACCAAGCAAGTATTGAATTTTAGCACAAAACAATAAACAAACTACTGGGTTTATGTAGTTTTAGTTTTCGTATTTGTCAATTTTTACAAGATCTTTGTCGTTCAACACATTGAAAAATGTTTCGCTCTTTTTATTGTCTCATTAGCATATGCTTACTGTGCAATCATATCGTCACATCTTTGCTTATGGAAAGCTTTTTTGTAGTCTTACACCCAATACATTCCCCTATCGTTGTATGATTTGCAAATGTGGATGAGCAGTCCTTCGATCTTCGTGTACGATTGCTCCTCGGCCGCGCTCATCATCAACACTTTCAATTCGTTCGCTCGTCAGCGTGAACAAGACTCCCAGGTAGCGCAATAGTGGGTGTGACCAAACTGGTTTGAATTTCTGAAAATTGAAGAACAATTCTTCTTCGTGTGGCAGAGTTAGCCTAGTTCTGCTTTCTGTTTTGATCGAATCCACCATCGTAAGCTTGTAGTTGAGGAATTTGTCGTTGAGGCCACCGCAGAAATTAAGATTGAACTGATTGAATCGAACTCGCGTCCTTTTGCCTGCAAGTGAGACTGTGGTGATATTTCCTCAACCGTGTCCAGCTGGTCATCTACAAGTGTGACCGCTTGAGACAGAAAGCAGCAACTAGGCCTATAGTCCACGGGAATCAAAATAAAGAATAGATATCTGAGTGAAATTGTACTTAGATGCACTCGATAGATTCATCCGCTACGCCGCAGTGCGATGCAAGGAATTGCATTCAACTGGCAGCGTGCTCCCCTAATCAGCTCCTCCCCATGAACCCCGAGCTTCCCGCTGATTTCTTCACTTCTTGTCTAACCACCCCCATCAAAGTCACCCTCCAATGGTTTTGCAACCAAAGACAAGGGGCGCTGTCACCGGACGTCACAGTCGACTTGATTGAAAAGTGAGTTTTAAAGTGGCAAAAATCTCGCTTTGTCATTCAACTGTTCTTTTTTATTGAAATCTCGCGTACAACACAATTTTTAATTATTATCTAATAATTTGTGGTTAGTTCAATTCAATAATGACGTGTTGCTTTATTCTTGCAGCTCGTTACAAGGGAGTGTCGTGTGACGTTTTAGAATCACGTGATTTTTTACGCCAATCAGGATAATAACAAACTTGTAACTTTTTATATCTTCCAAAATGTTCTTATCACATTGTGTTAACATTTGGTAAAAACCAAGAAATAGTTTGTTGGATTTCTTAAAAATAATTCTTGCTGTGCACAAACTTACAAGTTTTAATGAAGAGAATTAAGGTCGGGGTTGAAGTTTGAAACTTTTAACTTGCGAAAAACCTACATCTGACCACGCGATAAAAATGCTGACATTATAAATTATAAGTGCCCCTAAGTGGTTTGATATACAGGGTGTCCATAAATTATCGTTACAATTTTCAAAGTTTGTAAAAATTTTATTTTTTTGAGATATTTTCATTTGATTTGTTTTATAATGAAGGAAAATGCTTCAAGTTTTTTCTTTCTTAACAGGTACTTGTGGAAATAATTAGGCTTAAAATTACAATTTATTTAGTGATTAAGCAGAATTTTTTTGAATTTAGTAGCGAAAGTAGAGTTCATAAAAATAAGCACTCCGCAGGAAAAAGCCCAGTATGTTTCCTGGTTTATAGAGACAAAGTCAGACATCAGACTAAAGTTTCACTGTGCTTGGATGTCTGACTCGGTCTCTATAAACCAGGAAACATACTGGGCTTTTTCCTGCGGAGTGCTCATTTTCATGAACTCTACTTTCGCTACTAAATTCAAAAATATTCTGCTTAATCACTAAATAAATTGTAATTTTAAACCTAATTATTTCCACAAACACCTGTTAAGAAAGAAAAAACTTGAAGCATTTTCCTTCATAATAAAACAAATCAAATGAAAATATCTCAAAAAATAAAATTTTTACAAACTTTGAAAATTGTAACGATAATTTATGGACACCCTGTAATATCAGATAAAATTTATTTCAGTATTCTTATTTTTTAGCCAATTTGTTTTTACAAACTGTTGCACAACAAAAGATAGTTTTTTTGCTATTTGTCAACTACTTCCATTCAGTAAATTGTTTGGTGGCGCTGAATAGGAGTTTGTTTGCTTTTCCAGGATTCCAGGTCGTTTGAACGACCGACGCACTCCCCTGAGTGAATTGAACTGGATTTTCACCGCCATCACTGAAACAATTGCTTGGAACACCCTGCCAAGAGGTGTGCGGCTTTGTTTTGAACAACCATTTCTTACTTGAGCTTTCAACAAAATATTTTCGCTTTGTTCGTTGCAAATCGGGATTCAGTTTTCACGTATTTTAGACGCAAGCTTAATGATTTATTTTATTAAAATGAAAAGTTTTTATTTTAACGTTATGAAAAGTTGTTTTATATAACACCCATAAATTCTTCGTCGTTTTTTTGAGCATTAAATTGCGTTTCTCCATGTCCCGGCATCAAAGATTAATAAACTGTTTTCAACTATATTTTGTACTTCTAGTTTCTCAAGTTGGAAAGAAAGCAATGCGTAAATTCTGTCGATTTGAGCATGTTTTCAATAAATCATCAGCTCAGTTGTGAAAAATTGCCGTTCCATTTTAGTCGAATTAATTAAACTAATTTTTAAATAACTAATTTTGTTTTAAAAAATAAAGATTTCGTTTGCTATATTTTGCTGTTTTGATTTTTTGCTCGTTTTTATTGCGAAATGAGTGGTAAGGATTGAAAACAATCGTGCAGCTCACCAATAAAGTTTGCGGGTCGCGAGAATTCGGCGCGTGACGTTTGATTGCCACACTGGCGAATAAAAAAGTTGTTTTAGTTTGCAATCAACTCATCCAAGTCTTGTTTCTTGTTGCAGATTTGTTTCAGAAGTTATTTCGACAAGATTTACTGGTGGCCAGTCTGTTTCGAAACTTTTTATTGGCTGAGCGAGTGATGAGGTCATACAAGTGTACACCTGTGTCCAGCCCCGAACTGCCCACCACATTCAGGTCTGTTTGTTTCTTACAGCCATGACGTCATCGTATCAGTTCAGCACTTGCGGAGACGTATTTGCTTTGTTATGACGTCATAAAGCGATGTTTTTGATTGAGTTTCTTTGAACAGTTTTGTTACTTCCAGGCATCCAATGTGGGCTTCTTGGGACCACACCGTCGATGTGTGTCTTTTCCAGCTCCCCCAGCTTCTTGCTGACGAAACTTACGAGTTCCGAGTAAGAAAAAGTTAAACCATAGTTACTGCATAATGAATAACGTCCTAGATATTTTCCTTGGGGTAGAGCAGTGTCACTGTGACACTTGGCATATAGATCACTTTTGAAACACTTTACTGCTTTTTTATAATTTTGACTTCGTATTTCGTAAATTGCTTATGCCATTTTGTTATCGAGAATGAAAGTTTTTTTGTAACAGTTGTATTATTACGTCACAGAGCAGCCCATTTTTCGAGCAGCATCTGACGGCGTTTGAAGTGTGGCTTTCATACGGTGTCGAACACAGGAACCCCCCGAGCAACTTCCCATCGTGCTCCAGGTACTGATCATTGATCACGTGATTGTCTGCATTGCGCCGGTCTCGTTGTTTAATTGATAAGGGTCCAGTGGCAAAAGTTGACGTTCAAAATTACCAAAACGAGACACCGTGTTTGTGTACGTCACTCTTTCCCGACCTTCGGCCAAAATGGGCCAGAGCAAATTTTAAGTGGGCCACAGGAATTTTCTTATTTATACTGGGGGCGACTAACATACTGTCTTACTGGCAGCTCCAGCCTTTTTTTACTAATTTTGCGGATATTTTGATTTTTTATTATGGCCAAAAATTTTTTTTAGCAAATTTTTAATTTTTTAAAATCTATTTATAAATTAAAATTATTTTTTGTAAAAAATACTTGTTTAAACAATTTATACCCAATTTATTAATTAACCTATCTATATGTTACATATGGAAGCATTTAATATTAGTAAAAATAAATTTTTGGGCAGAATTTTAATGTTTATAATCTATTGATTATGAATTAATATTAAATATAAAGCAGCTGTTTTAATTAATGTTTATTAATAGTTCTGCATAGGTATATTTTACGAAATAATTTATTATAGGTAGATATTAAAATTGAATTAAAACAAAAGAAAAATTTTCACAAAATATTAAATTTAAATGCCATCAAAATAATAGAATAAAGTTGAACATAGTCTACCTACTAGTTCTTTTCAAAAAAAGTAGATTTTTGTTACTTCCAAAAAGATTTTTTTTCTTTATATATCTAGCTGGAGAGATTTTTTACAAAATACCAATAATACAGACACATATCAATAATTTTATGGGCCACTAAAATTTTTGTGAGCCATAAACTGAAAAAGGTTGGGAAGCAGTGGTGTAGGTTGTCGCTTCAGTTTGCGTTCAATCAAATTTCGTTCGTGTAAAATACTCCGATGTTCGCTTTGTAATCGGAAACTCTCGAACAGCGGACGCCTTGACTCAGCTTCGATCTCACACTGTCTGCTTCAGCTGCTGCATATCACGCGTCCACTAAAGTCGCTGTTTACTCCCAGGTTCTTCTCAGCCAAGTGCATAGAGTCCGCGCCCTCGACCTACTGGGCCGCTTCCTCGACCTGGGGCCATGGGCAGTCGGCCTGGCGCTGTCAGTGGGGATATTCCCTTACGTTCTTAAATTGTTACAAAGTCAAGCGAAGGAGCTTCGCCCTCTACTGGTGTTTATTTGGGCCAAAATTTTGGCTGTTGATGGGGTAAGTGCATCGATTTTTAAAACACTTTGTGTAGATCTTGATTGAATTAAGTGATTTTTAACCTTTATCTTATAATTAAGCTCTTGGTTTGTAACAAATGAACCTGGAATTAACATTAAAATTTTAGGCCGATTATGAAGTTCTGTGTGCTCATATTTGCATATTTGTTGACGAAATTTATTAGTATTTGCTTAGACTTGGAATTTTTCAGCATTTAAAGCAAAAGTTGGGAAACAATGAATTATGTCACGATTTATTTGAATTTTTTATCCAACACACTTGGTTTTTAATCCAGACCTGCCAAACTGACCTAATCAAAGATGGCGGCCATCAGTACTTTCTCCGCGCCCTGCAGGACCCCCAAATATCCCCGAACCACCGCACCATGGCCGCGTTCGTACTTGCCGAGCTCGTCAAGGGGAATCCCCACGGCAAAGAAGCGTGCCTGCAGCGAAACATCATCTCGATCTGCCTCGACCAGCTTGATAACGGGGTCGCACACGCGGCCTCGCGCCTGAGACAGTGGGTCGCCATATGCCTGGGTGGGTGTTTTGTTTACGTTTTATCGCCAACGTTTTTGATTGGCTCCGGTGCTTTCCAGGACGTGTTTGGACCAACTACAACGAGGCGAGATGGCGCGGGGTCCGCGACCAAGCTCACGAGCGCCTCTACGAGCTGTTGCGCGACCGCCACCCCGAGGTGAGTGGGCCGAGTTATTGTGATCGAACAGATTTAATTGTGACGTGGCAGGTCCGAGCGGCGGCGGTGTTCGCTCTGTGCACGTTCGTCGACAACGAGAGAGACTCCGGCAGCGACCACGCCGCCCACGTCAACCAAGCTGTGGGGGCGACCCTGGCGCTCTTGCACCGGAAGGAGGCGAGCGTGTTGGTGAGGCGCGAACTCACCACTGCCCTCCAGCGATTGGTCTCCTGCTATGACGCCAACTTCGCGGCGATTGCGCTTCGCTTCGCTGAGGAAGAGAAGACCTTCGATATAATTCCACCATCCTCCAGCAAAAGCAGGTCACGTGTCGGAAACGCCTCTTCAACTAAAGTTCAAAGGTCAAATTTTGACCTCCCGGCAAATTACTCTGCAATGATGAGACAAGGTAGAAGCGGTGTGCATTGATTATTGAAGTCGAATGTTTGATTGTTTGTTGCGCGCAGGAAGCGGCAATGGGTCGACGTTCAATCAAACTCTGCCCGACGCTTTAAACGCCCCCATCGAGATCGACGCGCAACTGACCAGTGAAAGGCTGCAAAGACTGCGCAAGATTTCACTGTCGAGTTTACCTTCTGTGATAGGTGGGCTGTTTTGTACCAGCTTTGCACGTGATAAACCTTTCTCGAGCCTCGGCTTGCAATGTAGTCGTCTACTGTCTTGTTTTATTACTTAAACCTACGCGTACTTGTATGTGGCTCGAGTACGAAATATTCGATCAAGTATCGATTGAGAAACTGATCGTTGTTTCCCGACGTACAAAGACGACGGACGATTCAAACCCCTCTGTTTCAAACAACTAAATCGCTTTCTCGATCGATGACGTATCTGCGACGTCACCATCTTGTGTCTAGTTTCAGGTTCCTCGTACAGCTCGGTGAACGCGAACATATGGAAGGTCCTCCTCAGTCTGGCCTCCGACCCCCACCCGGATGTTGCGGAGCTGGCACGGACTGTGGTGACCGGGGTCATGACCCGGGTCAATGTGAGTAGCATTATGCTGCTGAGATCACCAGGTCAGCAGCGAGGTTAAATCACTCGACTTCTGGATTTAGATCAGCGCTCTTCATCCGCGTTCCGTGAACATCCGTAGGGATCGGGGAATCCCCCGTTGATTCTTATGTAAGGTATTAAATAGGGGGTCTGTGGTACAAAAAGGTTGAAGAGCGCTGGTTTAAATTCATTCCGAGACTTTTTTGCATATTGATTTTCTCAATTTTATGAAAGAAATAGATTTCTTAACTCATATTCTGCAGTGGATATAAGCAACGTAATATGCGAAAGGAAGATTAATTTTGAGTGCTTCGAATTTCATTGGTCCTTCATTCTAATTCTATACCAGTGCGGCCTAAAGTCCCCCGCTAAGGGCCACATTTTACTCTTCAACTTCCGTCGTCCACCAATGAAATGTTTCACATAATTTTTATCCTAAAGCTGCAGATAAGCGATAAATCGACGTACAAAAATTTATATTTCAATTTCACACCCCATCATTTACTTACCATAAAAACCACTTTGCTCATGTTATTTAAGCACAAAGCGTTAATCAAAAGCGGCCCTCAATAAACCTCCATTTTGAATGCTACAATTTGCGCACCCTCTTTATAGAACAATAAAAGCGCCGAAATATATCCATCGTGCAAATTTAAACAGAATAAATTGGTATAAGTCGGAGTGATGATGAATCTGGACGGAAACGAACAAATAAAATCAAATTTTTCGATTTTAATTATATATGATTTCGATCGATTTTAATTTTATGAAACTGGCGACAGGTCGATAGCTTAATAAACATTTTAATATTAGTTTCTTTTTATTCAAAAGTATTCAAAAACAATTGTTGTCACACATCATTCATCCCCCAGTAATATAAAATCTTATCATCCGAACTGACCTCCTTTCAGTCCAAACAAAACTCCGATGCACGTTCTCGGTCGTTTGCGCCATCGACAGAGAACAACTAGTTGCACATCGCGTGCTGTTTTGATGAGCTCGATTGATTTTGTAACAGTTGCTGGCGAAAGAGCAGAGCCTTCGATACGCCGGCGACGGGGGAAGTCCCAAACCACGGTCACGTGATTCGGAAAGCGAACTGTAAGTGAAGCCAGCTGTTTGTGTTGGATTGTTTCGATGTTGTGCTTGATGTTTCAGGGCCTTGTCATCTTCGCCTGGGAAAAACGGATCCTCTATTATCCTAATCCAACTCCCACCTTACTCCCGCACCAGGAAAGCTTTCTGGAAAGGATCTGACCGATCGAAAGAAGTGAGCTGATCGCAGGGGGATTGTTTAGTGAAAGATTTGATTCGGATTTTTGTAGATAAAGAAAGCTTATTAAATTATCTGCTTGATCAACACCGTTACAACGTGTCTAGCGTAACCACTAGAGGCGCTTAATACTAAAATTATATCGTCGATTGTCCAACCTCGTAGTGAGCGGAAACTTTCGAGGAAACGGTTTCTTAATTTACTGCGACGCGATGTTGATTATTCGTTGCTATTATGACGTAATGGGATTTTGTTGCAGCCATTTCGAGCGGCGGAAGTGCAGTCAAGCGTGTCATCGCCCCCAGATTTGTCGCAGCCAGTGCCGACTTACTTCTGTCAATGGAGCGCCTCCTCGTTCGCGGAACCTTCTTCCGAGGTTTGATGACGTCATAGCCCAACTAACCGCGTGTACTAGATGTCGCCAGAGGAGCTTTACGATAGCCCGCGCTCTGACTCGCGTCCATTGTGTTTAGAAAACCAAGGATGAGCTTTTTGACGAACAGCACGCCATCTACTGACGGAAGTTGGATAGATTGCTAAAGATGAAAAATGATTCGGCCATTTCAAGATTGAAACTTGGTAACGATCTTCTGTCGGTTACTGGTTCAAATATAAGCTGCGTCTGTTTGATTGATGTAATGAGTGGGTCCACTTTTTGTTTCAGCTTGAACGTGTTTAATCATCATCACTGCTTCTAAATGCTTCAATAACCTATTTTTTTAGAAGTACATCTTATTTCGTTTTTATCTCTATCCCCGACTCAATTCATTAGTGCGGCGAAAAAAACATTTTGTCTAAAGTCTCATTACAGTCACGTGAAAGCCTAAATAAGATTCATTTTTAATTTAAAGAAAAACTCTAAAATGTAGTGAAAGACTCGAATGTGCCCCAGGTTTGCAAGCCTAGCACCTGACACATCTTTGAATGTCCTATCAGAGTGCTATACTCAAACAAACCCGATTGTAAAGCACTGCTCAATACCAGGAGCACGACTGAGCATTTTGTCTGATTCATTAATTCTGCTTGTTCACACACAGTGCATCGCCATGGTGATAACAAGTTTCGATCTGATTGTATGTTTTTGACGTAACAGATACTTCACGACTTAACGACCAGCAGTTCTTCAACAAGAACCTCCATCAACCGTTCGCGCTCACCTTCAACCCCCTCAACAATCTCCTCCTCGTCGGAGGGCGCTCCAACATCAGGTGTGTTGCTTCGGATGGGGCCTCATTGAAATTTGACAGGATATTTGTTTTTCTCGCTTCAATTGGTCAGTTGGTCAGTGAAGTTTCGATCTAATTGCACAGGTTGTTGTTGCAGTGTGTTTTTTGTTGTTGTTGCAATGTGTTGAAAATCGATCGATTTTAACCGCGAATTTTTCAAGTAAAATTGTGTTTCAAGTCAATATAGAAGTGAAGAGAGCTTGAGACCGCGTGTTAACTGCGTCTTTGCTTAGACGACGGCTGTATGCGGTGGTGGGGAAACACGTGTCGAGAAAATGAGGGGAAAACCGCCTTATCGCCGCGTGGCAAGTAAGTTAATTTTTGAACTCCGTGTTTTGTTTTTTCACGCCCATGTGACGTCGCAGGCAGTCACTGACCCGATCCCCTTTCTGCGAGTGTCGGGCATTGTTACGTCATGGAGCCAGCAGACCTGCAAGTTGTACACAGGAGGGGGTTCCCGGCACATTCAAGTGTGGGACGCCATCAGTGAGACCAAGCAGCAGGTGGTCACTCGGTTCTTTGCTTGTGCTTGTTTAACTTGTAAAATCGCAGTTTGTTAATTGAATTGAATGACTGTTAATTTGTTGAATCTCAGCTCGAAACGGAAGCCTCACCAAGCTCATGAATCGTGGATCGTCCAGTGCAACTTCGTCAAACCTCAGGTTCTGCTCACTGCCAGGTAACTTGCTACTTAGCCGTGTCTTGTTTTACTGCTTATACCTTGTAAAACTATATTAGGCTTTTTTCTTTTAATTAAATAATTAATTTGACAGTTTATTTTCATAACTTCTATCTACGAAGAAGTTTTACTGGTCATCTTCGATGTAATTTCAATTTTAGAACGTGATGACGTTGTTTCCTGACGAGAGTTTGGTTCGTTCTCAAATTTTTATTAAAATGACGTTGAGAATTTTTTTGTTTTAGTGAACTTGGCGACATCAAGTTGTGGGACGTGCGGGGGGTGTCTGGGGAGCCTGTTCGCAACATCAAGCGCATCGCACATCCGGGATACGAAAGCTGGATGTTCACCCGATTTTCTCGATCGTCGCACGGTGGGTCCTGGGCTGGGGCTGCAACTCCATTCCTGGTTGAAACAAATGAGATTGAAATAAACCAGTTTGTAACTGAACTGTGTCAGTAAGGTTTCGATCCCAGATTCTGACTACTTCATCATTTCCGCGACGATCCCTATCTCCCCTGCCTCCTCATTTCCACGACTTACTTTTTCCTCAAGTCTTTCCGTACTCTCCAACTCAACTTCTGGCCCGGATCAAACCACCCCCAATCCCGTTTCTCTCGCCCTGCTTTATCTGTCTTGGTCCCCTCACATTTTTCCATCAGTTTATAAACAATCCATCATAACTCTTAATCTAAATCCGGTAAATTCTTACTCGTCTTTTCCTTGCTGTTCAATTTCTCTCTCATCTTGCACTTAAGCTCTTCGAAATAATAGTCCTTGCACGGCTATTCTTTTTTTTTTACAATTTATATTTTCAATCTTTCATGGTCTACACATACCTATCCATCATCCTGGAAACAATCCATCATCATCCCATTTCCTTCAAACTCTCTGATTTTTCCTCGTCCTATCACCCTAATGACACCCTATCTCTCTCTTGCACTTCCAACTCTTCGAAAGAATGGTTCTCGGACGACTCGCCTATTCCTCAAAGTACAATGATATTCGTACACCTGTACAAACTAGATTGACTGTAGATCAGGTTTTCCTGCTCTCACAGTCAATCGCAGACTCCTTTCACCAATTTAAACCAGATGCACGTGCTGTTCTCGCCACTCTTGATTTTGCGAAAGCTTTTGACTCAGTCTGACATTTTGCCATTCTCCCTAAGTTCCTCTCTATTGATCTTCCGCTTTGTTTTGTTAACTGAATACGATCTTATCTCTTAGATCGCCATTTCTAAGTATTTGAGAGCCGTCTTTTTCGTCTTCGTTGAGGTGTCCCTCAAAGCTTAGTCCTTGGCCCGATTCTTTTTTCCCTTTGTATTAATGATGAACCTGCCACTTGATCTGTGCTAGTCTTTCTACGCTGACCACCTTGCCATGTGGGTTTCCTCCCCGAAATATCGAGCGAGCAAGCACGACTGTTCTAGACTTCGTGCAACCACCGTGGTTCTGAATCACAGGACATTTCCATCTCGTGTTTGACTGCCCTGGCTATCTTTGGTCACTTTTTTTTCAAATCTGAACTTTTATCCAATTACTAAGACTCCGCGCAAATGATCTGCACCCCCTAGAAATAGGTCGAGTAATCCCCCCCAGCACCAGCAGGTTAAGGTTGCGTGTGCAACTCCACCGACCTTGTGTTTAATATTTCGATCTTACTAACTGATAATATGCCACTGCTAAATAATTGACGATTAGAGTGCGCGCCAACGACGCTTATAGAAGTAAGTTTGTGTGATTGCTTCCGACTTGTTCGCTATTGCAGCGGTCAACTGTTCACACCGCGCGTTGACGCAGCTTTATTTTCAGCGCCTCGTCCGACCCTTCGGTTAATTTCTTGGATGTGGAGGGAAACGACTTGTGCAGTGTCCGGTACTATAAAGGGTTCCTCGGCCAGCGCATCGGCAAGGTCACCTGCATGAAGTTCCATCCCTTGCGGGTGGGTTTTGACGTCAATCTGTTGGTTTGTGGGAGGGTCCACGAACGTAATGGCCCTCTAGATGTCACTCTACATTCAGACTCCGTGCTTTCATACCCAAACCAGTACCAGGTCTGTTGAAATGAGCTTGCCCCGAACAGCTTGGGTCAAGCTCAATCGTCTGCGTACTGGTGTTGGGCGATTCCATCGTCCATGCACAGATAGATTTCTCTCACTTCATGTACCTCCAAACTCTTCGAAAGAATGGTTTTTGAACGACTAACCTATTTTCTCGAACAACAAGACATTCTCTCACCCGTGCAAGCTGGTTTTAGACCTGGTAAATCGACTGTAGACCAGGTTCTCCTTCTCTCACAGTCAATCGCAGATTTCTTCCACCAAGATTTTGCGAAAGGTTTTGACTCAGTTTGGCACTCTGCCCTTCTCTCTAAACTCCTCTCATCAGATCTTCCTCTTTGCTTTGTCGAATGGATACGATCCTACCTCTCAGATCGCCGTTCGAAAGTCCGTATCTGTAATTCATACAGTCGTCCTTTCCGTCTCCGAAGAAGAGTCCCCCAAGGTTCGGTTCTAGGACCAGTTCTCTTCTCTTTATACATCAATAACCTTCCCACTTTCCTTCCTGCATCTGTTAAGACCTCTCTCTATGCAGATGACCTAGCCATCTGGGCCTCGTCCCCGAGTGTTGAGTGTGCAACCTCTGTAGTACAAGCTGCCCTCAAGAGACTGGTGGAATGGTCCTCAAAATGGCGCCTTCCTCTCAATCCCCTCAAATGTGAAACATCCTTCTTCAGCTTAGACCCCTACCAATCCTTACAACTCTCTCTGCACATTCTTAACACCCCTCTCAAATTCAACCCTTCATCCAACCTTTCTCGGTGTAACCTTCGACCGCACTCTCTCTTTCAAACATCATGTCTTATCATTACGGAAAAAGTTCCACAGCCGATTCCGTGCTTTCCGCTCCATCGCCTCTGCCTCCTGGGATCCATCAAAAGAATCCTTATGTTCCCTATACAAATTCTTCATACGCCCCATCCTTACCTATGCTTCCCCAGGCTGGTTTCCCTTCTCATCTCCTACTCACATCACCTCCGTGGAGAGGATGCATAGATCTTCCTGTAGAGTAATCACAGGTTGTGTATCGTCCACTCCTATTCCTCTACTTCATATAGAAGCACTTCTACCTCCACTACGAGTCACCCTCACCCACCAATCCCTCTCCTTCTTTGAACGAGCCCTCTGTCTACCTCCCACCTTTCCCATAGCCTCTCTTGCGAACTCTAACCCCCGCACACGTCTCAAGAAGAGCTCATGGAGATCCTTCTCCAGATCACATAACCTTACCCCTAACCTACATCTTACCCGTGAAACACTAATCCTCTGCCCTCCTAAACCCCCCTGGTCTGCCCCATCTAGTTACACAATCTCACTCCACCTCTCATCCCCATGCTCTCGCAAAGACCCCCCCTCCCTTTGCAACACTGCAGCTACCGCCCACCTTTCCACTCTATCTCACAGCGATATCTCTGCCTGGACTGATGGTTCGGTACCTGGCGGGCTGGGGCAGGGTGGTGCAGGGATACACATCAAGTGTACAAAGTGTGTCACTGCTACCTCGCTCTTCTTCTCGACTGGTCTCTGGGCTACCAGTTATAGTGCCAAAACCTTCGCTCTCCTACATGCTCTTGAGTGGTGTATCTCTCACTCCAAGATATGTAATTTTGAATCTATCGTCTTCTTTTCCGATTCTTTATTTGTCCTATTAACTCTCTCTGCCCCCTACCATATTTAATCCCCAAATCTCTATCCAATACACAATCTCTTCTCAATTCTCTATCCCAATCCAAGGTAGTCCATCTACAATGGATACCTGGTCACTCTTCCCTCCCAGGTAACGACTTAGCTGACTCTCTAGCTAAAGCCAATGCCTCTCTCGATCCCTCCAGTATATCAGTATCCCTCGCACCCCTTATTTCCTCCCAACGACTATCCCTCTATACCAGTTGGAGACGCAGTGTCCAATCTGGCTTCTTTCAACACCAAATCCCCTTAGTATCTCCCGAGGAGCTTACTCTCCCTCGCTCTGCTCGTTTTGCTCTCTCCCGTTTACGCTGCAACGGGCACAGCACTCTCCTTAACTCTTATCTCCACAGGGTTGGTCGAGCCGAGACTCCTTCATGTAGCAACCGTGGTTCTGAACCACGGGATCTCTCACATCTCGTGCTCGACTGCCCTGTACTAGACCCTCTGCGTCGGGCCATATTCGGCCATACCCTTTCTCTTCTGGACCTCTGGTCCCGTCCGTGGGGAGTCGCCCGATTATTGGGATTCCGCGGAGTTGATCCGCGCCCCCATCCCTAGGAATGGGTCGGGTAAAATCACCACCACCACCATGCACAGATAGAGTCTCGCTTTTTCACCGAATTGCGAGTGCGACGCCTCTGAACAAACTGCAGACCACACTCTAATAACGTGCCCCATATATTGGACAGCACATGGAGCACGAGGTCTGACGGTTTTGGATGACAAAACTCGATGCTGGCTTAATAATATCACTCCCAGTATCTGATTCATGCAATGCAGCAGCCAGGGGCATTAAAATGATAAACCTTCGGCCCCAGTCCTGTTTATGTTTGACCTGGAGTGGATCTCCTTGCAAACGACTGCGCCGCCTACCTTAACATGTTTTTTTGTATTTACAACCTTTCTGGTTATTGTAGAGTTAAACTTCTAACAAATTATTTGGGAATTGCAAAGAGTGGTCTCTAACTTACAGTGAGCGAAATTAGCAAGAAAGCTGTCTTGGAATTTTGAGCCGGGCATCACAACATACACTGCTCTTTTAAAGCACCACTTTCACCGAAAAGCTAACAGTTATTGTATATTTTTGTTCTAAAAACACTGTTTGCATCCACACTTGATATTGATTTGCTTCTGTTTATTTTTCCAGGCAAGATTAGCAGTTGGAACCGTCGACTCCTCTCACTGTGTATTCCGGTGAAGCAAGAAATTGAAGTTGTACTTTGTTGCGAATTTCAATCATAAATTTTTTCTTGATTATTTCATATTATTATGATTACATAATTTTGGCAAGGAATAAATTTTCTTCAATCATTTATGAATTTACATGTTCGTGTGACGCAAACTTGACATACATCGGTATGTCTGTGATGAATCGAACCTATTCGACTGAACGCTGCTTAATCAACGCCTTTTGTATTTTGCCTTATTACTGCATGCCCTTTTTAGTTGGTTGTAACTTTGCGTTAAGAAAATTTTTTTGTTGCATTCTGTTTGAGCAGTGTTAGTTTCAGTTCAAGGTTTCGTTCTGTTTAAATTCGCGTTTATAATATTAACATATATCTTTTGTTTATAGATTTTAGTTGTATTATTTTTATGTGAATAAAGCCAATTTTACTTCTGGTTCACAATTTATTCACATAAAATTGACATACATCCGTATGTCAACCCGACATTGGAGCACTAGAGCTAAGGAGCATTTGGACTTCAACTCTCAAATATCAAGTGCAAAAAAAATCACGTGTTGTAATGTTTGTTCTTCTGTCAAATTAAATTTAAACTTCTTTAAGATAATTAAAAAGTGTAAGTCGGAATTTCACACAAAATACACGAAGCATTATTTATTAAAAAGCATAATCCTGGTTTAAATCGTCAACTTTACGCAAATGTTTCTTCATTTTTATTAAATGTTTTTTAATTTTAATTTTTTATTTTTTTGATTTCTTTTATTAAATTTTTTAAATTTACTTTTACTTTTAAATAATTCAATGAAACTAAAAATTGGCTTTATAATTCTATTTGGTTTAACTTATTCGTCACAATGTAAATCATTCATGCATAAATAATTAATTTTCTTTGTTTTGACGCATTATTGTCAATTTCATTCAAGTTTAAGTTTTTTTGAAAAGGGCTTAAGAAGCCGAAAACGTTTGAAAAATATAAGTTTTATGAATTTACTTGTGTTGCTGAGTATCGCTACAATATTATGATTATGTTTGTGACGAAATAAAGAATCTTTAAAGGTGTCGGCTTTAACCCTGCATGATGATCACATTAATGATTAACCATCAATCCATTGTTGTTTGTTGGTCATGGTTCAGGTTGTTTCTTGATTAATTGGAAGTTGAAATCACTGTAAAAAATCAGATGTTTTAGCAGCAAAGTAAACTAAAAGTTTATGTTTTAACTAAATATTTTAGCAAAGTTTTAAATATCAAGAGAATTGTACTTTTTTTGAGCATTACGAATTTTGAGTTTGTTGCAGTGATTTTTCATCATCGTAATTTGTAAAAAATTCTCATAAAGTATTTTGCGACATCGAAATATACAGCTTTAAATATAAAGCAATTTTAATTTTCATCAGTGATTTCCGGTAAATGAAGTTTTTTTGATACTAAACACAGTTATCTGAGCAAAGCTTTTAAGAGAACATCTGGGCGACTACTGAACTAAGATCTATTCGAAAAAAATATCTCGTAGCGAAAACTACTAATTCTAGTTTCGCTGTTGCAGGCAGTGTTCAAAAATACACGAGAAATAATGTCAAGAACTAATCGAATTCCAGTTGATTCCAACTCCCCTATTAAAACTAACAAGAGCGCACTGTTGTAAGACCCAAGTTTTTTGTTTAAGTTTAAACTTTAAACTTATCCAAATAAGATTAGAAGCATTGGTGATTTTAACTCAGCGTCTGCATGGTTGAGTGGTTAAAGCGCCGGGCTCGTGACCAACACGGTCTCAGTTCAAAACCCACTCGCACCAATTTGTTGTGTCCTTGGGAAAGACACTATACGGCACTTTCCCCTGCTTGGTGGTCCTGGCAAGCAGTTCTAAATTACAGTTATATCTCTATTAAATTACAAGTAAACAGCAATATTTTGGCATCTCCGGAAGCAGGTCGGGGTAATTGCCTACCCTATGTATTAACGCCTCAGTCGCTTTCCTGCGAGTCAGGAGGATAAATATAGAGATAAAATAAATAAAAAAAAGACTCGATCAGTTAAAAAATCACCAACATGAAAAAGTTTTAGCATCATAAAATAAGCGAACAACAACATCTTATAAAATTCAAACAGAATGTTTAACCAAAATCAATTTTATTGGTTTTTGTTGGTTGCAGCATACGATGAATAATTTTCTGTTGTTGCTCGTCTTTGGTCCAAGTCTTGTTTTATCATCATTACTATCAAAAAATGACGTCATTTTTTCGGCTATTGCTTCGGCGTTAGATAATCACGATTCCATGTTTTTTCCTTCTGACGTAATCAACGACGACGGTACTACTCCTCAGGTAGTCTAGTTAAAACGTTTACCCTATACGTTGTTAGTATTTTTTCAAGTGTAGTTGAAATAAATAATTAACAAGCAACCCAAAAACTTCGCTTTTAAAAATAAATGAAAACTGAAGATGTCGGCTGCTGATGTTTTTCTTGAAAAGCAAGATTGATTTATTTTTTTCAAGAATGCTCTTTTTTGATCATCATATGTTTGGACAATGGTGGAGAATTAAAACGATTAACCAGAGAATGTAACCTAAAGTACTTTTTCAAAAACAAAACATTATGAAAGCAAGTGTTGAACTGAGACCATATAATGATTAAAATGGCGGCCCGCAACTCACAACTACATTGCTGATTATTAAGTTCTGAATCAGCATTGCTGAAGTTACGTTTGTTTACTCTGATCCTATTTCATCCGAATGTCCACAATTTATGCTTAATCTGTTTTGTATGTTACATACTCAGACCAAGGTTCTTTGTCTACCAGGTACAGACAGAAATGGGACAGATCACTGGAAGAGGCTTACCTGAAGCCCATGGATTTTTTAGTGTGCCATACGCAGAGCCACCCGTCAAAGAAAAAAGGTCAGAACTTCTAGTTCTTCTGATTTCAAGTTTCATTGTAATAAATTTTTTTCTGAAATCATTAATTTGTAGAAAAATGTAATTCAAAAAATTATTATTTTTTGTTTACTTCAAATTTGCCTAAATCTTTTTAGAATTATCATCTTTCATTTCATTTTTTTTCTCTTGACTTGCCAAGCAATTGCCCGTCAACGTCGATCGGAGACGTTGAAAGTAGAACAACCATCATGTGATCAATCTATTGTAAAGATGCTGAGATATTTTATAAAAGTAATAAAATTTAGTTGGCAACATTGGTAGTGTGGTCAAGTAGGTAAGAGCGCCTTGATGATATCGAATTCGATGCACAAGGTTAGATTCAAAACCTATCGCGTCATTCTGTTATATCCTTGGGAAAAACACTTTGCGGCACTTTCCTCTGCTTGGCAGTCTTAGCGAGCAACTCAAAATTCCAGTCATATCTCTAAAAAAACTGAAAAATCCATTAAAAAAATCTTATCAGAATGGTAATATCTGGGCAACTCCGAAAGCTGGTCGGGGTAATCACTTGACGCTTGCCTTTAATATGACGCCTTTGACATTTTCCGGCGAGTTAAGGCGCGTTTACATCCGTTTACAGTACTTTTTTTTCAGCGCGATCTTTGTTTTATTGACACTCAAATCCACTCATTTTTTCATGAATTTGAGTGGATTTGAGTGTCAATAAAACAATTAAAGATCACACTAAAAAAAACTAATGTAAACGGCTGTAAACGCGCCTTTAGAAGAATAAATAAAAAAAAGATGAAAATAAAATTTAGAACAAGCGAAGGGCTGGGAAGTGTATTTTTTAAAGACGCAACAAAATGACGAAAATCAGAGGAGTTTAAACCTCGACCAGTGCTTCTTAGGTTTTTTGATTCCGTTCACCTTTCCACCTTTACAATTGTATTTATTTGAATAAGATAATCGCCTCATAAACCGTTTTTTAGCAAGACAGTCGGTCAAAATATTTTACGTGCATTGTTTTAATTTAAATTAATATATAATCGTATATATAGTCGGCTGCGTGGTCGAGTGGTTAAGAGCACCGTGATTGTGATCGACACGGTCTCGGTTCAATACCTAGTCGCGCCATTTTGTTGTGCTTCGGAAACATACTTTGCGGTATTTTCCTCTGCTTGGAGGTCTGGGCAAGTGTTCTAAATTTCAGTTTTAACCAAATAAAACTAAAAAAACAAAATTAGAAAAAAGTTGCAAGCGGACAGCAATATCTTGGCATCTCCGGAAGCAGATCGGGGTAATTATTTACCCTATGTATCAGCGCCTCCGTCGCTTTCCTGCAAGCCAGAAGGATAAATATCGAGATAAAATGAAAAATGATATCGGCAATTTTTATTCAACCGTGTACAAAATTTATTCTGAGCAACAAAAGATTTGATTGGATATTAGTGCTAAAAGTAGGAAGTAGAAATTATTTCATCTTTTCTCTTCATTCGTTCACCCTTGCAAAAGCTTCATTTACCGGTTAAGAAACACAGACTTGAACCATGTCCATAGCGATTCAAAGAACGCTCCTCCCAACTCGACCACGGCTTCGATATTTAAAATTTGTTCTAAACCTGATAGTTTCATTAAAATCTTGACAGATTTCAAAGAACTCGTCTCTTGGAGAGTTTTCCAGATATGAAATTTAATGCTAACGTCATAAACAGGTTGGCGTGTTTTCAAACAAGTCAGGAAAATATCAATAGATTGGAATTGAGTAACGTAAGAACTACAGCATAGCAGATATATTATACTGTGCTGCACAGTCGACTTTTAGTTGGTGGAGAAAAGTATAACTTTATTATATATTTAGAATTAGTCTCAAATTTTTTTTAATTATTGTCCAAATATCACAATGTTCTTTAAAAGAAAAAAGGTCTTCACTTGGAATCATTCTCGAACTTATCAATTTTCGTCCCAAAATCGAACTTACAAATTTCATGTCCAAGTTTCGGAGAAAGATTTTCTATTCAGAAAAGACAGTGTTACCATTTTTAATTTTTAGGAGTTGATTATAAATTTAGTACTTGATAGTTAGCATCAACTAAAGACTAGGTAGGTAATAATAACCGAATGAAGTTGATTTGTTTTTCGTTCAAGTGTGTATCCACATGTCCGCCACTTTATAAGAATTTCATAAAAAAAATTTTGTACTAAATTTAAGTGGTTCAGGCAGCCATAAAGTAATCCCGATGTTGTGCAGTCCTAAGATATTTTTTCAATAAAAACTGTTTTGCACTCATGGGCAAATGGTTTTCTAAGACCAAAGTCAACCCAGTTTTAAATAATTTTTGTGGTGGTCTTAGGAATGTCACTTCTAGACAAATTCTTCAATGGGATCGCGCAGGTCCCCTACAATGGTGACTCGTATTATAAAAGAAAACAGCAAATAGGCCAATACGCCATGCGAAGAATAAAAAAGTCAAGCGCAATAGCAAGATTATGTAACGTTGGCCCCAGCATCTGGCATTTATTTTGTAAAAGTTTTCTTGTTTGGCAGTCAAGTTTTTTAGCTACTTTTGTAATATTATAAAAAAAATTGTTCTCAATCTAGCTCGATTGAAACTGATGCCACAAACAAATAACTTCTTTGATTTAATTTTTTCATAATTAATTAATACAAAGAAAAGCAAATATTGAGGAACGTGGTGGAAATTTTATACAAATTCTATCAATAGGATGACAAAGGCAACTCAAATCTTGCTGTAGAATCTTTTCATATGAAAAAGATATTGTGTTATATGTAAAACATCATGAAAATAGCTTTGTTCACAACAGAAATCGAAGGCAACTGGCAAAAGTCAAAGACAACTGTCACAGATTTTGTTCGGGAATCCCAAAGGACCAGTTGAGCTAGGTAACCCGAATACCTGCGCAGAAACAAAGCTGTGTCTAAATTTTATTTTATTCCGGTTCAAGAAGTAGTCTTGCTATGAGCCTGAAGTTTTTATACAGTTGGTTTAACAAAAGCTCGGATTGGTTTTGTTGAAGACTCTTCTTCACAACAAACAGAGACCACTGTCTCTAATAAGAACGAATGTATTACAAAAATCACTTCCGACGAACTTCTATTCCACGCTTTGCCAAACTGCAAAGCAAACTCAACGCTATAACTTGATTCAATCAACACAAATAATTCTACTTTTATAGAACACAATTCCCAACCACTGGCACAAAATAAATCCAACAATCGTCAACCGATACAAAATCTAACGGGCTACCTTCTGTACCCAAACACAATCACTTCACTCGAGCCGTCTCTCGAGTCGCTTCAAATTATCTCACAATAATAATAATAATAATAATAATAATAATAATAATAATAGTAATAATAATAATAATAATAATAATAATAATAATAATAATAATAATAATAATAATAATAATAATAATAATAATAATGTCTAGCTACGCATCGGCTTTATATAGAAAAAGATCAAGTGACGCAAATTTGCTCGTATATTTGAGATTTAGCCAGAACTCCCTGGAGAGATTGCTACGCTCGAATGCGCCAGAACATTCTACAATAAGCGAGCTGTAGTATAGCTTGAAAAACATATTACGTCATTCAAAAGAGAAAAAGGCTATATGCCTCGCGCAATAGAAAGCGCATCAGACATGATACCAGAGCGACGTGACTATTTTCTTATAAAAACACTACAAATTACTTTTGACCGGAATAAACTGTATTGTTATGATTAAAATTATTAGTAATGAAGTGTGACAGCAACTCAAATCTTGCTGTAGAATCTTTTCATATGAAAAAGGTATTGTGTTATATGTAAAACATCATGAAAATAGCTTTGTTTACAACAGAAGTCATAACTTTTTTTGAAACTCTGGTTTTAACAATGAGCGTTTTCAAGAGTCTTTCGCTAACCACTTCTTTTCGTTTTTTGAAATCATGAAATTTTGATAGAGTAATTAGCTATTTTTCTGTATTAAGTAAAAGTAATCGCTCTTATATTATAGGTAAGTACAGTTTTTATTTCGCACTAGTTACGACGAAACTTTTTCATGAAAACCAAAATAGTTAATCATTCTAACATCTGCCATTAAATTTCCTCAGCGCCAAACAAAACTTTTCTTTTACAAGAGCTTTTTGATATGTGTCAAAAACGTTTAGTCTGTAAATAAAGTTCAAATCTTTCGTGCTGCTTGTTCTTAATTTTAATTAGTTTAAAAGAATAGCTTCAATACTTAAGCTTAATTAGAAATAATTACATATTATCGAGCGTTGGTTATCTATTAGCAAAAAAATATTGTTAGTCTTTTACAGGGATTGTAATTTTTAACTTTAAAGTTAAAATAAATTCTAATGCAGAAAATGTGAGATTTTTACTCATGTAACGTGTAAGAACATCTCATATCCACTACGTAGAACACAATAATAAAGTAGCGCATAATTACTAATACCAAAGAAAGTTTCCTTTACAAATATGTTTTACACAAAGAGCGACTGTGCCTGTTTTTAACTATTAAAAATATTCAAAATTTCTCCCTAAATTCAAAAAAACTGTGAAACTTTATCAAAAAACAAAAAGAAAAAAAGGAATATTGAAACTTATAAAGATTTATCCCGGAAAACACTTGCAAGTAGTGGTTTGGTTTTCCATAATAAATTCACAATCACCATTTACGCAAGGGCTCTTTCACACACAAGGATTATAGTCTTCAATCTCTAAAACCAAGAAAGCTATTAAGTGCATTGATTAAATCAACAATTTTTTTCGTAAAATATTTTATTTTAAATTGATTAAATTAACCAGTTCGTATTCAAATTGAAATAAATGAAAGTTGCTAAATGATAAATAAAAATTCAAATAAATTTCAATAAGTTTTAGGGTAGGAAAGAAAGCTTTTTAAAAGAAATTTAATTGAAAAAGCCGTAAATTTAATTGATATTTTTAATAATAATTTTTTTATATTGATTTTGGGTAGACCTAACCTAAAAACTTTTTGAAATAGCTAACCTAATTACAATTATTGACCGTTTATGAAAAAGTTTAACTAAAGACGAAACAAATTTTAGATATCAATCCGATCGGGTATACACTAAATCTCAGTTGATCTTGATTTCATTGTATCGATATAATAACTCCATCAGTAGAATATCAGGTTCATCTGATGCGGTTGGCTTGAGCGTGAGGTAAATTACGCGGTAAAAGTAAATAAAAATCACTTAATTTATTTAAACTGCGGTAAACACATCCCTACATATCCTTTTGTATCTTTTAAGAAATCAATAGGAAATCTTATTCAAAAAGAATTTATTCAAAGTTTTATTTAAATAAGACCCCCGACAATTTCTTAATTAAAATGAAATAGACCGTAAGAATGTGTTTCGTTCAAAATAAATGCAAAAGTTTTATATGTTTTGGATTTTAATTGATCATGCGTCGATTTATTTTCTAATTTATAATTAATAAATTGTATTAACGCAACGATTCTTTGGAAAAAAATTATTTAAATAAATTGCAAACTTATGCAAATATATCAGGTCAGACTTTGAAGATCTACGAATTGTAATTTGCATGAATTTTTTTACTATTACAAATGTGTTTTCTGATTTTTGTTTGCTTAACTTTTATAACGACCAATCGCGGTTTATTACTCATAACATTTAGAAAGTGATTGTAAAACTCAAATAAATATTTGAAAAAATAAAAGCTGAGGAGCCAACTTATAAGTTGTATAATTTGTTACAAAACAGATACAAGTTGTTGGAATATCAAAAGAGATTATTTTTTTTCTATTAATCAATTAACTTATCTTATCATTAACATTGTTTATAGTAAAAAAAAGAAAAAAAATCTGAATGAGGTATTGCATAGCCTATATTCGAATTTGTAAATTAGGAGATAATACATTATACTTGATAGCTTGTCAACAATTTTGCATAGATATTATCTATTTGATGGAGCTCATAAAGTGGAAACGGCATATGCAGGTCATTTTTCTATGTTTATTGCGTTAATTTGAGCTTATCTATATTATTTTTGAATTAGAAATTACCAATAGGTAGTCGTAGACAATGAATTGCTGTGGCCAAAATTAAATTGCCTTTTATTCTTCAGCGCATTACATTTATGCGGCTGCATTGATTTAAAAACTTGTGTATTTTCTCGATCACTTACACCTGGGGTTCCCAAACTGGGGTACATGTACCCCTAGGGGTACATTTAGGTTTCTCAAAGGGTACATTATTATGTGGGAGAATGTCCTTATTTAAGTTAAATTCCGTGTCCGGAGAAATAATAGACTCAAATGTCTAGAATTTTTTAATCCGTTCGACTGTAATTACGTCAAATAGGTCAATTAAGAGGGAAGACTTTTTTTACAGATCACCGTGATTTTGGGTTTGAATGGGGAAAATTTGTGGCTGCTTAAAAAGGAAGACTTTTCTTTTTTTTTAGAGATCACCTTGATTTTCGGCGTAAATCGGGAAAATTTGTATCTGATTTAAAGTGAAGACCTTTTTTTTTCAGAGATCACCTTAATTTTGGGCATGAATCGTGGGAAAATTAGTGGCTGATTCTAACTGAAAGCCTTTTTTTTAGAGAAACGTCACAAAATTTTGGGGGTACATGCAAACCTGCTACAGTGTCCAAAGGGTACCGATGAACTAAAAGTTTGGGAAACCCTGGCTTAAACTTTATTTCCATCAGCAGCGTAATTACAGTGGATGGTGAACATCGGCATTTGAGGCTGTAAAATTTCTAATTGGAGGACCTATCTCCGTAAAAAGTTATAAAGTTATGAAAGTACATGGTAATTTGTAAGGCAGGTTCGATCTTTATCGTTTTTGTTTTTTTTGTTTGCAACAAATATTAAGACTGAACGTGAAGGTAATGCAATTTGATAAAATTGGCTTATGACAGATACCTGACAAATAGATATGATTGTTATATTGATTTGTTGTTTTTAAAAGCAAGCGCTGGGTTCGCTTAATCTTCAAACATCTGAGTATATTAGTGTCGCATCAGATGAGAGTTGTGACATTCAAGACAGGATGCGTCTATGAGTCTGTGTCTTACCATAAAATACGTGAAAACATAGCATAGATCTGTTTTGGCTGAGAGTCATGTGAAAAGATTACTGAAATTGACAAAACGGAATGCAAGCCAAATTTCAGAATAATTGTTTATGAAAAGAAATGCCAGAAGACCCATTAACTCATTTAAGTCGTCGTGATCGTCGTTAAGACACAAACAAAACTGGGGCCGAGGGTTTATCTTTTAACTACCCCAGGCTGCTGTACTGTCCGGATCAGGTGCTGGTAAGCCGTCGAGTTTAGTCTTCATCATCCAAAACCGTCAAATCTTGTGCTCCATGTGATAATAGCCATTTAAGGGATAAGCATAAAAAAAAGAAAAACGTAATTGCATTTTATTTTATATTTTTTTGTGAGCTTGGTTGAATTGTGAGTTTGTTTGCGTTAGACGTCTATACAATGCTTATTGTTAAATGTGTATTATTGTACTGATATTGTGTGTGATATTTACAATCATTCTCGCAGAGCAAAGGTATATGTGAATGATGATCATTTGTGGTTTTAGCACCCATGTTAACGACAATGCTCATTGCACTAAGACAGAAAGAATTTGGCTCCTGAGCTTTGACTAGTTGGCCACCTCTGTCATCTATAATATACTGCTAAATAAATATTTTGACAATGCAAGTCGAATTTCTGTGAAGATTATTTTATCGTGTGCCACAGAATAAATTCTCTGATATCTTCTCGACTTGGTGAGTGCAAGGTAATTTTTTGCCCGTAATTTTTGAATGAAATGCTGCTGCTAATTTTTCTGTTAAAGTATAAATAATATAATAGCTAATTTATCAATCTGAAAGTTATGTATAAATAATAATCAAACTTATTTAAAAGTGAAAACTTTTTTATTCATTTTACATTGAAAAGTTGCTTGGAATCCGCGATAAATGCCATTATCGTCGCTTACGAATTGAACACGCAAACTTCCCATACCTCGTATTACCTCTTCCGGTTTGTATCCGCTGCAACAATATCGATGGTATTTTTTTATCTGTTTATCATCTGAATTTGTAGAACAATGTTGAAGACATTAAACTTAGAGAAACGTCAAGCGATTGCTCCGCTTGTTTTGAAAGATGTATGATTGTTTGACTGATTAGGTATTTTTTATATTGCAGATTATTCAACAACTTCGACTGACTAACATCAAGTATAATTAGCATCGCGATGGCTAATAATATAAACTTAATAGCTCGTCCAAACAATTCTTTTTCATTTTAGAATTAACTTCCAAGGCGTCAACTTGACCCTTGACAACTTAAAAACTTAAACAATGTCCCTCAAACCATGGTAACACAAACGATTCCAATTACTTTAACTCGAACTACACAGGTAGAATCACAGTTAGAATAAATAAAAACAAACTGCCAGTTATATATAACAATTAGCAAAAATTGCTACCTAGAAAGCGAATATACTGAAACAATCAGAAACTCTTAATTACATCGTAGGATAAAGCGGTTTATGACCCCATAAACACAATCATATAATCAAGGACAAGACTGCTAATGTAACGTACACGATTAAACTTGCTTCACAATAATAAATTATACTAGAAATTGCGTCTCACTGCCGCACTGTTCTTCGCAAATCGCTTAGAACTTCAGTCAATCAATGCGCTTTAAATTAAACAATAAAACGACTTTTATTGCTTTTGAGAGCAACATGCAGACAAAATAAACTAAGTAGGGGGTCGCGTAGCAATTACATAATCACTACGTAACAATAGAGAATATGACGTTGTAATTAAAAGCTTAAACGTGCTGCAAAAGACTGAAAACATATTAAGGCCCGTATTCACCAACCTCGCTCAATTTGATCCGCGATCAACGATCAAACCTCGCTCAAATGAGCGGCTCAATTGAGCGAGGTTTGATTGCCGCTCAAAATCGGTATTCACCAACCCCAATCAAAGCTCGCTCAATTGAGCCGAGTGTGATCCGAGCTCAAACTGCTGAAGATGCCGTTTTTGAAGGCTGTGTTTAACCAAGCATATATTTTCCCTTGATAAAATTAATTTTTTTCAAGGTAATGTTTCGTCAATTGCCTGTTTCTCTCGTTCATTTCTAAAAATGTGTTTTATTTTACAATTATTAGACCGTGACACACGTGGCTATAAAACCGGCGATGTATAATATGTCTTTCTCCTTTCATTAGCACTCGTGACAGAAAGAATTAGTAAATTTGCGTTGCAATCTTCTCTAACTAGTGATTGATAAGATTCTTTTTTGCTTTCTTTCCAGGTTTGCTATAGTATGAATAGATTAAAGAATTTTTCAAAAGTTGAAAAACAGTTGTTATTAAATTTGGTAGATAAATATAGAGATACAATTGAATAAAAGCGATCAGTGGTTTCCTTTAAACAATTTACCAAATTATGTTGCATATTTGTGTATCTTGCAAATGATATATACTTAGAAATTTTTTATAAACTTTATAGTTAACAGTTAATCGTTACACCAGTGCATGATAAACATTGGATTTTATTGAGTTAAAAGAACAGATGCAAAAAAGGTTTAGCATTAGTAACATAACTACAATTAAAAGCAAGTTAAAAAAATTATCAATTGTTTACTGTCTTGCAACATTACCAGCTACTGAATTACTTCTGCTAACGGCAATTTCTTCATTTATCTCTGTTACAGATGACTCAAATTCAATAAAGTCACTTTTGTTTTGGGCAAAGTTATGGAGACATGCTGTAGCAACTACAATTACTAATGTGTTCTTTAGTGATGTTCTTAAAGGTATGGATATGCATCGAAATCTGCTTTTCCACAATCCAAACATTCTTTCTACCGCTCCACGAGTTGCAATATGCGCTCTATTATAGCGCCTCTCCTTGCTTGTAGTAAGATTTATAACAGGTGTCATTAGATAGCGGCAATAAGGATAGCCCCCATCGCCCAATAAGATACCGTCAATTAAACCATTTCTGAACTGGGAGCACAAAGCACTATTGTCAAAAATACGACTGTCATGTAGAACCAGGCCATCGGCAAACAAAATTCGTAACATTAATTTTGTAACACATACTGCTTGAACATTCAAGGAAAAGTAGCCTTTCCGATTTCTAAATAATTCTGCATCTTCACCACCTGGTGAAATTATTGGTATATGTAAGCAGTCAATACAACCTACAACACCAGGCATTCCATTTGAAAATCGAAAAGTTTGTTTGATCAGTTGTGCCTCTTCTCCCAAAGGAAATTTAATAAAATGTTTTTTATTTTTGGCGATTTCACGGGATACTCTATGAATTATACGACACACTGTTGGTTGTGATACACTAATTAAGTCCCCATCAGTAATTTGAAAATTGCCTGTTGCATAAAAACGCATTGCAATAGCTACTTGTAAGAGGGGAGGCACAAATTTATTCTTTGTTGTGCTAAGTTGTAGTTCATCCGCAATTAAATTAACTAATGAAAGAGCTGTTTCTTTATATAATCTATACCTATTTTTAAATTCTTCATCGGTACATTCTTCAAATGGATTAATTCTATCACGTAAGGTTCTGGTTACCCTTGGTTCTTCTAACCAGTCAAGCAGCTCAATTATATCCATATTACAAGTTTTATGTATCAAGGTTTAAATAAAAATTTTTCAGCTGATAATAATAAGCATAGTTTAAAAAAATTATAATTATCATTATTTTTATTTCAAATTATATTATATTTTATCAAATAAGTTTAAATTAAATTAAAAAACTCTGTCCATATATAATAACAGCCTACTTTTTTCCGAATTTTTTAAAATCAAAAATGTCTCTGATCAAAAACAACCTACTAAAAACACTTTTTATGCTTCGAGCAAAAGTTGAGCGAGGTTTGAACCACCTCTTGATGTGGTTCAAAATCTCGGCTCAAAACGCGTCATTTGAGCCGAGTTTGAGCCGACGTTTCGGTTGATCCGACTTGGTGAATACGAAAAATGATTTGATCCGAGTTTGAGCCGCGATTTAATTTGAGCCGAGTTTGAGCGAGGTTGGTGAATGCGGGCCTAAGTTTATAAATTTAAAATTAGAATTAAGAATTAAGTGTGACAATAACAAAACAGTTTTCATGAACGCAGATTACTGCTTCCTGGACGTAACGATTAGCAAACCCGTACAAAGCGGAAGGTGGAAGCAATTATTCCCTTAAAACGCAAAAAAATTGGAAACAATCAAATTTTTTCAGACACTGAGCATGCATTTTTGGGCACGAAGATGTTTTTTTTATGCCTAGCTTTAGGGCAATAAATTTACCCCAATTTAAAAAAACGATTCAGTTTTTCGATTTAGTGCCCAAAATTTAACACAATTTATATTGTCGCTCTCATTCACAATGTAATCTTGAAAAAGTAGCGAAAAAATATGTCAGCAACAAACAAATGTAGATGAAGTATACGAAATTATAAACAAATACAATTCAAAACAAAAATTTAAGGTCATAAAGCAAATACAACAACTTCCTTTATAACTGTTTCAAATACTCTCTTTTTCGTCATATCAAATTTCTTGATCTAGAAATATAAACTTTTTTCTCGTTTCAACCAAATAAGTTGATATAAGTGTGTGCAAGGATAGGTTTTTAAGATCTAGAAACATTTTTATATAGTTATATATAAGCCTGGGGAAAATCTGACTTTTTTATTGAATGGCATAGACTTTACAGGTTATTAAGATTTTTTCCAGAAGTAAATACATTTAAATATCAATATTTTTCTATTTCATGTTTAATATTTTATAGCAGTGTTGTTGTCGAGACCACATATTTGAGACCTAGATCACAACCAGGTAATTTTTTGAGAACAAAATTGATAATGCGATCGGAATATTTTATGTAAAATAAACTGTACTTTTGATAGTTGCAAAAATTTAATTTTCTAAAAGTTTTATTTTAAATTCAAAAGTATTTTTAACATGTTCAAAAAGATCCTTGCTTTATGTAGTTGCATTATGAAACAATTTGCCCAAAAATGACTGCCAAAACGCAATAAAGCATATTTAACAGGTTTAAAAAGAACAAGATATTTTTTATAAAGTTTATATTTTTTTAAAGTAAAAAAATGTTTGAACGGACGGTCATGGTTAAATACTTGTCTAAAGATTAAATAAACGCTGATCTTTACATTTGATTTATTTATTGGTTTTAAAATGCACCCCAAATCTACTGTTTTCTGTATTATGTCTTTACCCAGACTGCTTCAGGAGATAAAAATTAAGATATTCTGATATGATTGAAATTTTTATCTAGATATATTACTGAAATTAACAACTGCAAGCTACGACTGCGAAACAGAGGAAAGTGCCGTGAAGTGTTTCTCCCAAGGATATAACAGAATGATGGGGGTAGATTTTGAACTGCGACCGGGTCGACCGCGTTCGCCGTCACTAGGTGGCTTCTACCCATTCAACCACACTGCTGACTAGTCATACTACATTTCACTTGAATTTCTCCCAATTTTTTCTAAGGGGGCCAAATCACTCATTTTGAGAAACACTGATTTACTTATTTGAAAAGAAGATGGATAATTATCGATATTCATGGAAAAAAAAAAGATTTGTTTAAAAAAAATATAGACAAAATAAAAAAGGCTTACAAGATCTTGGGGAAACTTTTTCACTGTCGACCAAGATATTAATCTATTTTTAATTGAAATTTTTTTAGAGATATTTTTTGGTTTTGAATCAAGAAAATCGCAGGTTTTTAGCCAGGGCGTCAAAACAAAAAAAAGTTAATAAAAAACCGATTGTCTTTGTCTTGGTCCAACTCCTACTCTGTCATATTTTGTGGGCTTGGAAAAATGCCATAAATAAACCAAATCTTAAAATTATAACTAGGCTAATCATCAATTTACTTTTAATAGTGACAATTTTCATCAACATAAAATGTTATATTTTTAAACCTTTTAAAAAGTAGAATCCGATTTAAATACAAACAAGACTAATTTAAAAAAAGAAGCAAATGACTTAAGTAAAAAAAGGCTTTTTACTACTGAATTTACCATAGATTTCAACAAAATATAGCAAGAAATTAAGGCTACGACTTAGTTACATGAAAGAGTTACAAATAATGAAGCAAAAGTATCTTTACAAAGTGGTAAGAACATTTAGCACCCAATAGAGTTCTAAGCGGAAAAAGAACAAAACCATATAAGGAAAAGAGATTTGGAACAGGATATGATAAATATGCTGATGATTTAGAAAAATATACAATAGAATGACAAGCGAGTTGATCGATTAACAAGCTCGAATAAGAAAAGCATTAAACTAGATTCTAAATATCAGAGGGAGCAATTTAGAAAAGCAGCAAGCAACACTAACTACGGAAGTAACGATTTACAATAAAAAAAAAGAAAAATAATTAAATAAATTACTGCAATCTTCAAATTGATCTGATTAAAAATTTTTAAAAAAGTTTTTTTCCAGCGTTTACCAAAAGAATACTTTTTTGGCCATTAATTGCAAATGAAAACATTTTTTTATTTTTCACTTTATTATAAAAAAAAAAAAAACAGTCTTTTGGTTTTCAATTTAAAGTGAAGATCAATTTTTACACTTAAAACTAAACTAATAACTTAAACTAAAATTTAAAAAGCACCGAATTTCAGAAAAAAAATTTTTTTAAAACTTTTTTGAGCAACGTCGTTGTTTGCTCGTCGTTGCTAGAGGTCAACAATTAAGTAATGAAAATGTGCTATTACAGAACTGATAAACAAAAAATGTAATGACAAGTTACGAAAACATTAGGTTTAGTGCAATGGTTTCCAAGCAGTCGGCCATAATCTATATCACACAGCTTTCTTGTTCAAAAATTAAGTATACGTGTAAAAGTTTACAGCTGATGCAGTTCATTACTTTAAGCGTAAATTCTCGCAGACAATGATAAGCAAAAAATAAGTTTGTACTTAATGAAAACCTTTTGTTCTTTGTCATTGTCATCAATCACAGGACTGCCATTCGTGATCATTAATTAGAATTTTGGTCTTGGATTGCAAAAGTTTACGAACCATTGGTTAAGTTTTTATTTTTTGGCCTTCTCATGGTCCCTCGGCTTAGACGTTCTAGAGTTAGCATCTTTTATGGTCTCCCCTACTTTGGAATATTTGATTTATATCAATTTACTTCTGGTGGTAAGAAAATATTTGTTTGATTCTTCGAATAATCATTTTATCAACATATTTTTCAGCTCTGTGCAAGAGTTTGAACCTGTTTACATTTATCGCTATTGTCATAATTTTCTTTCTTTATTCTCATTTTCTATTTCTATTCTCTATTCTCATCAGATCGCTATTCTCATTCTCATTCTCATCGCTATTCGCCAAGTGAGACTAAGATCCAGACGCCCGTTTGTGCCAGGTGCGCGGAATCTTTTGGACAACCTTGCCAGACTTGGCATCCGCGCTTTTGAATGGACAAATCAAAAATGCAAAACGGAGTACTGTGAAGGTGCTTCCAGGCTCCGTGCTTTTGTGCCAGGAACCGGTGCCAGGACGGTTGGGATGGGCTTACCCCAAGTATCTTTGGTTAAGCTCAGCCGACTGCTGAATGTTGAAATACTATGTGGTTACCACAATATTATCTTGAATATCAATTGTAACACAAATTGAAAGATTTGTAGAATTGATGAATTGATTCAAAAAAAAATCTACATTTCAAGTTTTAAAGTTATAAACCAAACCACTAAGAAAAAATTATTTTTTGTTTCTCTCAATTATTGAAATTGTTTCACAGCAAAAAGCAATTCAAAATTTTATGTAGCCTAATGGAAAAATTTAGCATTTCAAAAATAAATTGTGAATGGCGTTATTATAAAATAAACACCAGTAACATTTAGTTATTTTTATTGCATAGTAGGTTATTTTAATTTACTTTAATCCAAAAATGCCGATTCCGAGTTTCAGATAAAGTTTCAAATATTCCAACAGCAAATTAAAAATTTTTTAATATTTAAAGTATTATTACAGATTTTATTGATTAAGTCATATAATAAATAATTAAATCAATATTAAACCAATTTACAGGCTGTTAATCATTTAAAATACGTAACTAGACAAATTAATTTAAACAATACAGTAAATATTATATTGATTTTTAAATCTATATTTAAAACATTGGCAAACAAATACTGCTTGAATGAAAACTTGTTGTGATAAAAAAAATTTATCTACTTTGATTACCAGATAAAAGTAAACCAATAAAATAAGCTAAATTGCTTACCGAACAAAAATTATCAAATGACGCCATCATTGAAAGTACTACTTAATATACGTAATTGATTTGTTATACAGATATTCAAGCTAAATCAACCATATTGTTTCTAGGTCAAAATGTTTCTGACTTTTAAACCGTAAATATTTACATTATCTGATTGGACCTTGTGCATGCATTCGTGTAAAAATTACACCTCATGCATCTAAGGGGTAATTAAAACTAGTTCTTCAAGATTAAGCAAAGGGTGTAAACGCAAAGTTACCATACGTCCCAATTTTTAGGGCTTTGTCCCGCGCGTTCAGGCAGAAGCCCCACCAGAAGTTTACAACAGACTCAAGGTGAAGATCTGCTTATTTTGAAGAAGACTACTTATTAAAGACGAAAATCATGAATTTTGAGACAGATTTAAAATGAAGACCTTTTTTTTAGAGAACCCTTTTTTTGGGACAATAAGCAAGAAATCCGAGACTAATTTGGAGTGAAGACCTTTTTGTTTTTAGAAAACCCTACAATTTAGGGACTAATTTTATTCTATTAACGAGAGTCCCGGCTTATCCCAATGAAAATATGGTATCCCTATGTAAACGTAGGTCGAACCCATACCTGGCGATTTTAATGGAAACAAGCGCTTGGACAAGAATAGCACGTCATAATCAACAATTAAAAAAACTGATTCAGTCGGCGTCTTAGTGAAAAAGTTGAAAACATTAAAGCAGTTTTTTTATAGATGATAAAATTAAAACTTAATAAGTAATCGAAAAAATTTAGCTATAAAACAAATAAAAAACTTTTAAACTTTTTTTTGCTTTGCCGATAGTAAATAAACAAAAGACATGATGAGCTTGCTGTATTTCTTGATGCTTTATTTGCTCCAAGGATCTTCTGCTGAATTAACAGTTTGCAAAACAATCTCATCCCTTGATAATGATGCAGAAAGTCTCTTTGAAGATTGTCACGCTCTACCTACTTAGTACCAAAATAACCACAAGATACTAGAGGCGAACCCTACGTTAATATCGCAGAAAATCACTAGCCTGTTGAAAGGAGCTTATGCGAGTGTTGAACTGGCGGGGCCTAGCGAATTAGAAGGACAGACAGGTATTAAAATCTGAATTAATTATATTGAAGAAACGAAGACAAAAAGATTAAATGAAAATAAGAACAAGCGCCAAAATTATACACGAGATGCTACAATTTACCAATAGATTAAACACATACAAATTACCTAACCGAATTTACAGAGCCGCAAAAGAATATAATGAATTTTATAAATTTTTCCTCTAACGCTTAATACCAACTTGCTGTCCCGACAGATACATTCACATACATAAAATATACACAGAATACGTTCATCATCTCGAATCCTGCATCTACAATTGAATCTCACTTAATAATGTCTTCTCGTTGCCGCCCCGTATATATACCTTTTGTAGCGACCACATGTGAAGGAACGCTTTACACCCGTTCTTTTTCAACAACGAGAACAAAGCCACTTCACCGCATAAATCCGTAATCCAAACAGCTGTCCACTGTCCAGGGCAACAACGGTAAATAGTCACAAAGAAACTCTAAATAATCGCGTCAACGTTAATGCGATTTACACAATTAAATTAAAAAGGTTACGATTTAAATAATTAATCTAAAAAGGTGTCGATTTAAACAATTAATTTAAAAAAGGTTACGATCTGAATAATTATTCCAAAAAGGTTTCAATCTAAACAATTGATCCAAAAAGGTGTCGATTTAAACACTTAATTTAAAAAGGTGCAATGTCTTTATTTGATAAAATTTAATCGTAGCGTGACAAAGATCATCATCAATGTTTGAATTTTATTGATCAAAACAATATTGAAAAAAGCGACATTGATCAAATAAACCTAACAGAAATCAACGAACTGAAACACAAAATAACATGTTGGTTGGTTTAAATTTAAATTAAAATGTGGAATGTGATTGCCCAGTTATTGCAATCATCTAAATAGTAATATGTTAGTTTGAACCAATAGCAATTTGTATTATGACTGAAATTTATTTGTTGCAGTTTTGCCGCTTTTACTTTTAACCAACTACAATTGTTTTGCCAAGTTCAAGTATATTAAAATTTTACGTTTTGCTTGGTTAGCTCTAGCAAAAACAATTTTGAAAAAATAATATTTAGAATTTTTTTAGTCTGCCGAAACCTTGTAGACTCACATCAATTAACAGAAGTAATAATGCTAAAGCTTCGGATCATGTATGATTAGATACTTGATGAAAACCTATGATGATTATCAAATTTATAAAATGCATAATGGCGTTGACAATAAATTAATGTTTTTATATGTTATAAAAACATTTGATCTGCAAATTGTGTAATTGTAAAAAATATTCCAAACAAATATTCTTTAAAATGAAGATGTTTTACTAACAAATACTAATCAAAAAAGTGTAAATGCAAAGAAAAATATGCACATAAACAAAAAACACAACGCTAAACAAGCAAAAGACAAACTTTTCTGTATTCAGTCAATCAATTGTTGACATTTGAGGATTGTTCTTGACGCATGGCTATGTCACGTGATAAAGTACCTTTACCATAAAAATAAGCGGTAATGCAAAAAATTTTTAAAAATCTAGTTGACCTTTGAAAAAACCAATTACTCAAGCATTTTAGAAAATATTTAATGATTGAGTTTATAACATACAAGTATACATATTATTAACATTTGTATATATATCAAAATGTTTGTAAAAACATTTTTTTAAATTCTTGCAAGTAATTTGTTTTATTTTTGTATTTTAGATCTTACAGAAATGACAACAAAAAATCTTACAACATTGAATGAGAATTTTGAGAAATTCAAAAATAATTTTCAAGGTAAACTAAAATAACCTGGCTTGCTTATGGCATTGTCCAAAATATCTCATTACATGGGGTACGCATATTCCCCCATAGAGAATTGCTGTTATGTAAATAATTATCTTTTAGTTGCACGTGTGATTTAAAATGCATTTGGTCTACAATCAATTTTGAATATCTTAAATCGTTTGTAGCTGTTTCTGCTTGCATGCTTGATATTTATTTTCAACAATTTAATACACAAAAAATAAGTTTGATAAATAGTGCAAATTAACAAGAAATATTTATTTTTAAAAATCTACATAAAATAAGCAACAGATGTTTCCATAAATAGAAATGAAAAAAACTAACACTTTCACTACTTCAATCCAGCACAGTTAAAATTTATAGCTCCAGCTCCAGCTTTATCTTATTTCCAGCAGTTTTAAATTTAATTGCTCTATACAGCTCAAACATCAAAATTCACTTAATTTGCTGTTTTTAACGACGGCTTTTGCTCTTGCTGCAGCTGCGCAAACCTGCTTTAAAACTGTAATTTAACAGCATCAAGCGTATATATCTTAAATTGAGGAAGATCAAGTTATTGTTTGGGTTTTTATGATATAAGATATACATGTATTTTGATTGCAAAGAAATCAGTTATCTTGACTAATGCCCGTGTTTATAAAAGTGTCCTATAATAAACTTTGAAATAGCTATTAAAACCAAGTGTTTTATTTAAAACTCTTTTGTTAAATAAGTAGCCTATAGCAGTGAGAATTGGATAATTTAAAATTTTGTTGGCTTAAATGTTCGTCATAAATTTATCGCTAAGAATTGTACAGTGAAGATTTGGCTGACTCAATCCTTTTTTATTGCCTTTGTGTTTCGTCATAAACGTTTCGTGAATTACCTCGTTCGTTAATATCTCTTGGGAGTCTGTTTCGCGCACATGTGCCTCAAAAGTTTTCTTTTAAGTAGATAAGGTTTAGTTGTTTGTCAATACGAAGCGTATAATTTAAATTAGCTACGATTTTAACCTTTTCAATGTTTTGATAACGTCAGAATTGATTTTAGTTTATTTTCTTGGTTTATTTGATTAACTATATTCTTGATCACTGCCTTGGTTAATATACGTAATTAATTAAATCAGAAGTCGTGATTCTTGTTCGAATAGAATCAGGTTGGATAAAGTCAAGGTCAACTTAACATAGCCTTAAAAAAATTTTTAAATACTACATTCAGTTTTCAGTTCATTCTGACGAAACCTCCTAAAGCAATGGTTTCCAAACATTTTTGATACCGTAGCCCATTTTCCCATCACATGGCCATGGTCCACCGGCGGAAAACCACTGTCCTAAAGAGAGCTAGACGAAAACATTCGAGTTTTTCAAAACAGCCTTTTTTAAGATTATTTATTTAATAAAATAGTTTCAAATGAAACACTTAATTTTAATGGCTATTTTAATGTTTTATTTATAGGTCATCTTAATACCCGAACAATTTTTTCTTTGTATCATGTCCCTTTTTTCCCCCACTGTATTTTCAAGTCCCTTTTTTTTCCACTAATCTCAAGCTCTGGTTATCTACTATATGAAAAAGCCCATAAATTTTCCTACGTGGGGAAAAAAGGAACTTGATCCTTTTCTTTCTATTGTACTATAAATATGATGATTTCAGGTTTCTTGGAGTCACCAGTGCTTTTTAATTTTCTCATTATAATTTTTTCTACTAATAAGTAAACTTTTAACACTTACTATTTGGTAATCACTAAAGTAACTTACAATTACATCTTTACTACAAGTGTCCGAAAGTACCAGTTGGACTAAGTAATCCAAATACCTGCGCTGAAGTAAAGTTGAGACTAAAATTCTTTAAACAGTTGGTTCTGTTAAAAATGCAATGAATTCTCTAGAAAATTTATCATAACAAATAGAAAGAAACCACGATTTTAACTATAAAGAATATATTATTTATAAAATCTACTAAACTTGGTCAACTCTCGTAAAACTCGACTTTCAAGCTTCACAAAATTTCAAAACAAGTCTGAGCGCCAACACCTGCTAACAATCACTTAACAATTCTGTAGTGACTAACTTTTAAAATAAGTTAACACCCCCCATAGCTAAAATTAAACTTTATAGTTTGTCCGAACAATTTTTTTCTCACCAAAGAATTAACTCCAAAAGCCTCAACCTGAACCTTGACTACTCAACCATTTAAACAAAGCCGACACGGCGACAATAACACAAATAATTCCAATCACTTAACTGGAACTACTCAAATAGAAGGACTCAGCTAGAATGAATAAATAACAAACTGCGAGTTAATATATATACATGTATATATGATCAGCTAAAGCTACCAAGTAATACTGAAAAAAATATACTGGATTGAACAAAAATTCTAAAATAAATTATTATACAAATCTAGGAATCTGAAAAAACGCTATAAGATGTCACATATATTATCATATGATTAAGTATAAAACTGGTTATGCAACTTATAGAACAGAATTTGCTTGTCGCAAGTAGATTATACTAAAAAAGAATTACGTCGTCACCGCCGCATTGTTTGTCGCAATGGTTTAATACAAGGTTGGGGAAACTTATTGCATTCACAGGCCAGTTTCAAAGATTAAAAGTTGGTGCCGGCCGCAAAAAAGTTTGGAAATTAATGTAATTTTTGATCCTAAAAAGATAATGATCTGTAAAAAAAAAGTCTTCGGTTTGGATCAGACCCAGGTTTTCTTATTTTGTCTCAAAACCTTGGTGTTCTTTGTCAACAAAAAAAGGTCATCAAGCAAAATTTCGTTGATCACGCAAAGGCCACAGTTTTTGGCTTCGAAGACCGCTGGTTTTCCACCCTTGCTTTAAAGCAGTGGTCTCCAAACTTTTCGAGCAGGGGGCCGTATGTAGATATTTTCGGGCCTCCTCGGGCCAAAACCAAAGGCTTTCTCTAATTGTTCTACCAATCAAGATGTTCTATAAAAAAAAAGATCTTCACTCAATTTCGTCCCAAAATCATAGTGATCTCGAAAAAAGAAAAGTCTGCACTTCGATTCGATTCGATCTCTGATTTCACTGTTTTTCTCCCAAAATCTTGCTGTGTTCTCTGAAAACATAAAAGGATAAAAAACTAAAACTGGGCTATTCCCGACATAATTCTATCCAACTGTGGCTCAAAGTGAGTGTATATGTTTTTTAAAAAAAGCTCGGCGGGAAGGATAAACAATCTTAACAGACCGAATTTGGCCCGCCGACCATAATTTGGAGTCTAAAACACTAAATTTTAGTGACAAAAACACTTTTGACAACATGCAGCGGGCCAGATAAAATCATCTCGCGGGCCGTAGTTTGGTGACCACTGCTTTAAAGCTTCAGTCAATCAATGCGCTTTAACACTAGAATTACCGGTGCGGTCATTTTAACCGTTCTTGATTTTTATTTGCTCATATCTCTGCTAATGTAAGTCTTAAAATATTGAAACTTTCTGACTTTTCCTAAGTCTTTGTCAACTTTTAACATGTTAAATTTTATTGCATTCCAATAAAAACAGCGTATATTGGATAGCAATTTATCTTAAATTACTACCAACGGTCATTTTGACTGGAAAACAACTTGTAATTTCTTTACGAATAAGATTGCCTTGCAATAAAGCTTTTTTTGTGTTATTGTTTCAAAACAATCATGCAACAATTACTGCAGTATCTGGCAACAGTTAGTTGCTAGCTAGTTCATAATGTTGAGCCATTTGCAGAATGCCGAGACCAGAACGAGTTAGTAATATCCAAGCTCTAGCTTGGGTCTCATCAACTTATCTATAGTTAGAATTACTTCTTTAGTTAATTAAATTGTCCTAATTTAACATTAAGCATAAAACTATAGCTTTTAATTAACTAAAGAAAACGCCGCTATAAATCTATAAAAGAAACACAATAATTATAAATAAGGTTACAAGATAACGTTATGAATGTGGTCACTATTCTTTAAGAAATCCCAAGCAACTAAAGATGCTTAAAAAAAAAGGCGAGACCAACAAAGCAATCATAATTAACAATTACAAAGTGACACGATTAACAAGCAACGGCAGAAAACAGAAATACACGATTAACAAAGTAACAACAGAGAAACAAATAGTTTCGAAACTTTAGTACATATTATGACATTCTCCCCTTCCTAAAAAGAGAGGGGGTTTCCATAACGCATAGGTGGTACGCCCTTATTGCGCCTCTCCGACCTTCTGAGGAGAGTATCTAATTCGTTCGGACGAACGAACTGCATTTCGTCAGCAGCATGGTTTTCAATTTCTTCCTTATTGTCTGCAGCTTCGTTGGACAAGACTCTGTTATGAACGGCGTTATCGAATGTTGATGAGACTTCAGCTTGTTCGTGTGGGGTTGCGTTGGTCACAGTGCAAAGAAGGGAACGCAAGAAATGTAGGATTTCTGGAATAACGGACTTCCATTGATTAATCGGCAGATGACGTGCTTTTAAGGCGAGTTTAACCGTTCGCCAGATGCTCCCGATGCTCCTTTCCACTTGCGAGTTACCTTCTGGGTGATAGATGGAGCTATGGCTTGTAGCAACCCCTTTTGAATTTAAAAAGTTTTTAATCGCTGTTGCTTCAAAAGCGGTGGCGTTATCCGAATGTATGAAGCCCGGCACCCCACACAACGTAAACAATTCATTCAAGTGTTTGATTACCGTTTGCGCTTGCATGTTTGGGCAAGGAAAGCAGAACGGAAAACGCGAATACTCGTCGATTATCACTAGTAAAAATACATTACGACTACAAGAGGGTAAAGGACCTTTAAAGTCGATAGACATGCGCTCGAGAGGCTGTGTTGCTTTTACGAGCGAATATTTAGGCTTAGCATAAAATTGCGGTTTGACTTCGGCGCAAATTTTACACGACGAACAAACATTTTTTACATCGACTACAGAAAACGGCAGATTCTTACAACGTACGTAGTGAAGTAGCCTGCTGACACCGGGATGACAAAGATTATTATGCAGATTATACAAATTAATAGCACAAGTCATACCACAAATTGCACGAGATAAGGCGTCGGGCGCGATGTTGTCCTTTCCTGGACGGTACCGAATTGTATAAGAAAATGATCTTTTCGTGCATTTGCTGAAAGTCGCTCCCCAAAAGCAAGTCGATGCATAGGTTTTCTAAAACTCCAAAGTAGTATAGAACGATTTTTTTCGTTGGTGATTCCGCTAGTGGCACTAGAGAGCAGGAACCAGGAGCGTGCAGGAGCGCTGACGTCATTAAGGGCGGAGGGTGGCGTTAGAGAGCAATGGTGGATCCGAATCCTATTTCTATTTCTTATCTTAATCCTATTCCTAATCCTAATCCTACTCCTATTTCTAATCCTACTCCTATTCTTAGTCCTATTCCTAATCCTATTTCTAATCCTATTCCTAATCCTAATCCTAATCCTATTCCTACGCCTATTCCTACGCCTATTCCTAATCCTACTCCTATTCCTAATCCTACTCCTATTCCTAATCCTACTCCTATTCGTAATCCTACTCCTATTCGTAATCCTACTCCTATTCCTAATCCTACTCCTACTCCTATTCCTAATCCTACTCCTATTCCTAATCCTACTCCTATTCCTAATCCTACTCCTATTCCTAATCCTACTCCTATTCCTAATCCTACTCCTATTCCTAATCCTACTCCTATTCCTAATCCTACTCCTATTCCTAATCCTACTCCTATTCCTAATCCTACTCCTATTTCTAATCCTACTCCTATTCCTAATCCTACTCCTATTCCTAATCCTACTCCTATTCGTAATCCTACTCCTATTCCTAATCCTACTCCTATTCCTAATCCTACTCCTATTCCTAATCCTACTCCTATTTCTAATCCTACTCCTATTCCTAATCCTACTCCTATTCCTAATCCTACTCCTATTCCTAATCCTACTCCTATTCCTAATCCTACTCCTATTCCTAATCCTACTCCTATTCCTAATCCTACTCCTATTCCTAATCCTACAACCGTCTTCGAAAATCAATTGATCGGGCGATCGAAAACCAGCCCACTCCCGCGCCGCCTCGCTCACCCCCAGCTGCGCCACGAACCCACACGTTGGTCGTAAACTGAAATGTTTAAAAAGTATTTTTAGTCGTTTAATAACATACAAGTTTTGTATATTTCAGTGCACTCGACGCCTTTGATGACGCGACAAAACATATAAACTCTAAATGTTTATATTTTAAAACCACAGCAACCAGATTTAACAAAAATGTCTTCTTTTTATATACAGTATTTATTTTACATTAATTAAATATGTTAAGTATACTTTTTCACAAATACTTTAACCGCATTAACAAAAACACATCGCGACAATCAATCAATTTTACAAATATTAAGAAAAATTGGAAATTATTAGAAAACCTCAATGACGTGTAATATTTCAGTTTCCTTTACTCTATTGCCAGCGTGAACGATAAGACATTATTTTCAAAATCTCTTGTATCAACGTACGAACAGTTAAAATAGACGAGCTTTTTAATTGCTCCACAAGAAACTTTTCAATTCACAAATTGCTGTATACATTTCTTAATGAATAACAAACTTGCTGCGCATGTACTGCTGCAAAATCCATCTGGTCATCAAGATTGACGAGCTTCAACATACAGACGTTGCATATAACGGCATCGGGAAAACCGGTCCCCGGACAGCGTGAGAAAGCCAGCCCTTGCAAGGCTTCTTTTTAAAACATCGCTGAAAAAACCTCTAAAAGAGTAAAATTGTTGTTCGAAAGAACTCATTTTATTGAAATGGAGCAACCCACCTCAAAACAAAACTTATAAATGGTGAACCGTATGGATTTTTATTATTTCTAATTTTATTATTTTTTTCCATTTTAAGCTTTGTTATAGCAGTTGTTTTTTCCTATTTTCAACGCTTTCACCGATTGGTGATAGTCTCTAGTTCTGGATAATCGTCGGGTGACAGGCGGAGGATGTTGGTCATTTGTTTTAGAAACAGACAACTGGTCATTGAGGAAAGCTGTTGGTGTTGCTCAAGAGCTCCCGCCAAAAACTGCATATGGTTTTTTTGTAAAAGGAAGGCACTTTATGTAATGCCCGCGAAAAACATCAAACTGTGGAGTGTCAAGCTTTCTTGGTTTGCAGCTCTAAAAACGCTTCAACAAGGTGTGTCTAAGTCCAATGACGGTTTCAACTTCAACTAGTTAAAATTTGTGAGGTTGACTAATTTTTATCATAAAGCTAATTTAAAGCATCACATTTTAGTCACATAATGAATAAACAGTTGCTAAAACAGATATTGATTTGCAAATCAAACAACTTTTAACGCCAAATTTGCTATTTTTCAATCAAGACAGTTTCGATTTGAGAAAATCTTGTGAAATTTTGTGATGCTAAACACCTTTTTAACACAAAGTAGATTGAAAACATTAAAGTTACAAGGTGAAAAAACTCTTTAAGTCAAAAATTGGTATCTTTTAATGAAGAGATGAGTCTATTAAACTTGACTAGTTAACTTTTTGTAAGTTTACTTTGAAATGTTTGTATTGTTGTTTAGTATTTAAAACAAACGAATCGATATTTAATTAAACTAAAACCTTTCATGCGACTCTTTTCACTTTGGGAAAGAAAAAACAAAATAAAATGAGAAACGTGCAAAAGACGAATATTTGTCTCTGTGTAACAATTATAAGAGTTTGACAAAATTACAACATTTCCGCAATTAAGAAAGCAATTGTGACAAAAAATTTGAGGTTGAATTGTTGCTATGCATTGAAAAAATAGCAAAAACCTAAAATAAAGTAGAGTTTTTTAGGATTTGGTTCCAAAAACTAGTAAACTTCTGCAACGAAGAAATGTACACTTTTTAGGAGAAAATTTTTTAGATTTTTAAAGCAAGCTAGTGTTTCCGTAACTTTAAAATGCAAGACACTTGGAAAAAAGGTAGGCCTTTCAAAAAGTTAAACTTTTTCACGTAAAAGAAATCTAGTGTTTCCATACAAAAACTTTGCAATGTGCGATTCTTGAAAGAATTTTTAAATGGTGATAATTTTAACACCTAACCACAAAACCTCCGTCTGAAAAATGTATAAAATTATATTCGTCGATCAATTTTTAATATCAATTAATAAAGTTTTTGGTTAAAACGTTTATTTGGAGAAAGAAAACTTAAGTATTTTTAGTTAAACTAGTGCAATAATTTAAAACTTGACCACAAAACGTTGTTGCGGAAAATGAAATTTAAAAGTTTTATTTTTAATACCCGTAGACGTTTTCTTTGGTCTGGTTGATGTCCACACCTTTTTCTTAGAGGTTAGCAACGTTCGAAATAAAAGAGTGAATTTGTTGGTTTCTTTATTTGTGTTTCTTACCCCAAGCAAAACCGTGTCCTGAAAGCAAAATTTTTAGTTATTTTTTTAAAAAAATCCGGCTTTTTGAAGAGTTTCTTTTTAGATTTCGAACTAGTCAATAAGTTTATTAAATAATTTCGGCTTGGTGGTAGACATAAGAACTACCTGTGATAGGGTAGAATAAATCTTATTATATTTTCAAAAAACAAACGATTTTTCTTGGAATTGATCTTACTTACGTTGGCTTTATTTGACTTCAAATTTTACGTTAATTTTAAAAAATTTAGCTGGTAAAATGTATTAAAATGTTCAGTTTTATGATGAATTTTGTAAGTAAAAGTGAAAAAATATAAAACTTTTTAACATAAACGGTAGTACTTGACCGGGGATCAAACTAAGCTTAAGTTGGTGTTTTGAAATCAAATCTTTTGGGTCAAGCTTGTAATAAAATTTCTTTTTTACAAAATGTTTTTAAAAAACTATAAAAATCAAGGTGCATCATAGAAAGTTTTTTTGCTTACTCTATATTTGCACTGAAAATTAAGGTAACTTCAAACTCCGATCACGAATATGTCACAGGAAACGCAATGCACTATGAGCAGGATATGGCCCAAGCTTTTGTATAAGAGAGAGAATTTGACACAATTGTCAAAAGCATATTGTCACGCTTACAAAAATTACGGGTAGCTTTCTTATTATTAAAAGTTTATCAAAATGACCAAAAGATTAAACATATTTAGAACTGAATTCATTTTTGAAACAATTAAAATGTTAACACTAGAAAGCGAATTCATACTCCATAAAAATAATAACTATGCTTGAATTTGATTTACTAAATAATAAAGAAAAAAGACGACTTTTTATTATAAAACATCTGCTTATTGAACACGAATAACCTATCAATAGAAATTTTTGTTTAAAACTTTTAACAATTACTTTGACTGCAAATAAAAATCAAGGTCGCCAAGAAAAAATTGAATTTAAGTATAACAAAAATCAAGGCTGTTTAGAGAAAAAATTGAGGTTAGGTATGACAAAAATCAAATTTGCTTAGGGAAAAATCGAATGCAGTATCTAAAAATCAAGGTTGACTAAGAAAATTTTCGAAAAATTTTAAGATAGTTATAAAAATAAAGGTTTTCCAGAAAAAATTCAACAAAAGTATAAAAAAAATCGAGGTTGTTAAGAAAATTTTAAAAATATTTATGATAAAAATTAAGGTTGTCAAGAAAAAATTAAACTAAGGCATGACAAAAAACAAAGTTGTTTAGAAAAAATTGAGCAAAGGTATAACAAAAATCAAGTTTGGCTAGAAAAACTTAAAGTTAGATATGACAAAAATCAAAGTTACCAAGAAAAGTAAAACAAAGGTATGACAAAAACCAAGGTTATTTAGAAAAATTAAACATAGGTATGACAAAAATCAAGACTGACAAGAAAAACTAAGGTTAGGTATGACAAAATCAAGATTGTTAAGAAAAATTAAAGACAGGTGTGACAAAAATCGAGGTTGCCAAGAAAAAATTAAACAAAGTTATGAGAAAAATCAAGGTTACCAAGTAAAAATTAAACCTAGATATAACAAAATCAAGATTGTCGAGAAAAAACAAATTGAAGATAGTTATAAAAAATTAAGGTTTTTAAGAAAAGTTAAAAAAAGGTATAACAAAATCGAGGTTGTTGAGAAAAAATTGAAGATAGTTATGACAAAAATCAAGGTTGTTTAGAAAAAAAAATGAAGGTAGGTGCAACAAAATCAAGATTGTTAAGAAAAATTAAACAACGGTATGACAAAAATCAAGGTTGCCAAGAAAAAATTAAGCATATATATAACAAAATCAAGTTTGTCTAGATAAAATTGAGGTTAGGTATGACAACAATCAAAGTTACCAAGAAAAATCAAACAAAAGTATGACAAAAAACCAAAGTTGTTTAGAAAAAAATTGAAGGTAGATGCGACAAAAATCAAGATTGTTAAGAAAAATTAAACATAGGTATGACAAAAATTAAGGTTGCCAAGAAAAATTAAGGTTAGGTATAACAAAAATCGAGGTTGTCAAGAAAAAATTGAAGATAGATATCTAAAAATCACGGTTGACTAAGAAAATGTTCAAAGAATTAAACAAATGTGTAACAAAAATCAAGGTTGTCTAAAGAAAAACTTTTAAAATTTCAAGAAAGATTAATAAAAATCATAGTTTACAAAGAAAAATTTTGAAAAATCCAACAAGGGTGTAACAAAAATCAAGCTTGTATAGGAGAAAATTGAAGATAGGAATGACAAAAATCAAGATAAACTTTTAAAAATTCAACAAAAGTATAATAAAAATCATAGTTGACAAAGAAAAGTTTGGAAAAATTCAACAAGGGTATAGCAAAAATCAAACTTGTTTAGAAAAAAAAAATTAAATATAGGTATCTAAAAATCAATTAAAGATTTTTAGAAAAATTTTTGAAAAAGTAAACACATGGTTGACAAAAAAAAGTTTGGAAAAAATTCAATAAGGGTATAGCAAAAATCAAACTTGTTTAGAAAAAAATATAGGTATCTAAAAATCACGGTTGACTAAGAAAATGTTTGAAGAATTGAGCATAAGTATAACAAAAGTCAAAATTGTTAGAGAAAAAAAGTTTTAAAATTGAACAAAGGTATAACAAAACTCAAATTTGTCTAGAAGAAAATTAAAATTGAACACATATATACGAGTATAACAAAAACCAAGGTTGTCTCAGAAAAATTTGTAAAAAATTGAACATAAGTATAACAAAAATCAAGCTTGCCTAGAAAAAATTGAAGACAGTTATAAAAAATTAAGATTGATTAGAAAAAATTAAACAAAGTTATAGCAAAACAGGAAACTGGTTAAAAGAATTTTCTATTGTGCGCTTCAAGTCAGGAAAATTAAAAACAGGAAAAGGTTAGGTAGGTTCGTTTTACAAGTGCTTAAAATAAAAAGCGGTTCGATTTTATTGCTTTAAAATCTTGCAGAATGTCTTGAAATAATCTTATGTCTTGGTTCTGCCTTGAACAAGAAACGAACTCAGGACTACTGCTGTTCTTAGGTTTTGGTTTTGTATTATCTTGTGTGGGAGTCAAACTTAGGACCCCCATCTCTCTTAGGATTAAGATTTATATTATATTGGTTGGGAATCAAACTCAGGACTACTAATTTTCTTACGATTAGGTTTGAAATCTTACTTCTGTCTTGAACAAGATTTGAACTTAAGACCACTGACTTTCTTAGGATAAGGGTTTTTACTGTCTTGGGTAGGGTTCAAACTTAGAACCACTGTTTTTCTTAGGGTTAAGATTTCTACTGTCTTGGGTAGGAATCAAACTGAGGACTACACCCTTTCTTAGAATTAAAATTTTTACTGTCTTGGGTGAGAGTCAAACTCAGGACCAGTGTTGTTTTTAGGTTTAGGGTTTATATTGTCTTGAATAAGAATTAAACTCAGGACTACTAATTTTCTTACAAATAGGGTTTATACTGTCTTGGATAAGAATTGAACTCAGGACTACTGTCTTTCATAGCGTTAGGGTTTATACTGTCTTGGGTGGAAGTCAAACTCAGAACTACTAATTTTCTTAGGATTAGGATTTCTACTGTCTTGGGTGGGAGTCAAACTCAGGACCACCGTCTTTCTTAGATTTAGGAATAGGATTAGAAATAGAAATAGGATTAAAAATAGGAATGGGATTAAAAATAGAAATAGGAGTAGGGTTAGGAATAGGAGTAGGATTAGGAATAGGATTAAGAATAGAAGTAGGATTATAATTAGGAATAGGAGTAGGATTAGGAATAGAAATAGGAGTAGGATTAGAAATATAAATAGGATTAGGAATAGGAATAGGATTAGAAATAGGAATAAGATTAGGAATAGGAGTAGGATTAGGAATAGGAGTAGGAATAGGAGTAGGAGTAGGAATGGGAATAGGAATAGGAATAGGATTAGGATTAGGATTAGGAATAGAAATAAAAATAGGATTAGGATTCGGAATAAGATTCGGATCCGCCATTGCTCTCTAGCGCCACCCTCCGCCCCTTATGACGTCAGTACTTCTGGCTCCTGCTCCTGCTCTCTAGCGCCACTAGCGAAAACACCAACAAAAAATCATTCTATACTACTCTCCAAGTTTTACTTGACTGCAAGTTTTGTTACTGATACTGAGATTTATTATGCAGCCGCCCATTACTTTACAATGCAAGTCTGTGGTTGCCATTGTTACGTCTCGTCCTTCACGTGTTGTTCATAAACCGATAGTCTTCAACGTTTCTTTATTGATGAAACTTAATGAACTGCCTGTGTAAATAACCGTTGATAGCTCGTGTCCATTAATATTGGAAGTCACCGTAGCATGAGGCAAATACGATGGAGCTAGCTGAATTGCGCACAGTTGGTTTGTGGGAACAATCGCAGATACACCGGGAGATGTTGACTGTCTGCTTTTACACACTCTTGCAAAATGTCCTTTCTTCTTACAATTATAACAAACAGCGCTTCGAGCAGGGCAGGACAAGCGATTATGAAAGGAAGTATCACAAAAGAAGCATTTTTTTTCTTTAAACTTTCTTGGCTAAACAGATGCCAATTGAGATTTTTTTTCTTCTAATTGAGATTTGGATACTAATTGAACCTTTTCTGTGACTGCAGCAACGTGGCGAGTCAAATTGTCCGGTACATCATAGGCTAGCGAGTTTTGCCGGGCCAACTCCAGCGTGTTTGCCTGCGTTACTGCGTCTCTCAAAGTTAACTCGCGATTCTCTAAGAGTCGCTGTCGGATTGAACTTGAAATTATCCCGTTAATAAATGCATGTCTGACCATTTCCTCTCGGTAGACTTGAGCGGTGACAGGGCGAACACTGCAATCTTTGCCGAGACTTTGCAATTTTTGTACGAAATCATCAAGCGACTGCCCTGGAGCTTGTCGAGCTGTTGACAGTAAGTGACGGGCAAATATTTTATTCGGTGTTTTGACATACAGATTTTTTAACACGCGAATCGCGCTCTCATATGTGACGCATTCTTCGATGGAATCGTAAACATCATAAGCGACTGAGTTGGTTAGAAGATGAAGCTTGTTTACAGGAATTTCATCTTCGGCTCTCTCTTGGAACGATGCCAAATAATTCTCGAAGGTTCGGATTCAATGCTTCCATTCTTTTCCCGCTGAAGGGAGTTGGAACTCAATCTAAGACGCTGGGGTCTCATCAACTTATCTATAGTTAGAATTACTTCTTTAGTTAATTAAATTGTCCTAATTTAACATTAAGCATAAAACTATAGCTTTTAATTAACTAAAGAAAACGCCGCTATAAATCTATAAAAGAAACACAATAATTATAAATAAGGTTACAAGATAACGTTATGAATGTGGTCACTATTCTTTAAGAAATCCCAAGCAACTAAAGATGCTTAAAAAAAAAGGCGAGACCAACAAAGCAATCATAATTAACAATTACAAAGTGGCACGATTAACAAGCTAACGGCAGAGAACACAAATACACGATTAACAAAGTAACAACAGAGAAACAAATAGTTTCGAAACTTTAGTACATATTATGACACATGGGAAGTGATTTCTTCAGATGGATTGGATTCAGAGACTGATATTGATGACCTGGAGCAAGCTGATTCTGCATCATGTCAACTTTCAGCTCTGGCAGTTGCACAGATGATACAAGTACTGCAGCACAAGCGGAGTGATGGGTTTAATCCAAACACCTTGAAAATTGGATTGGCTGCTAAGGACAGAACAAAATGGGAACACATCAAATTTTCTTCAGAATTGAGGGGCAGGCTACAAGTTCAGAAAGCGCTAACAGAAAGTGAAATCTAACGCAATGGCAATCACATTTTAGATGGTCCGCTTAGTGCGTTTGAGCTACTCGTCGATAACTCAATGCTTACCCATGTTCAACAATGTACAAAAGCTGAAGTCTATAGAGTGAAAAACAGTAATAAGTGGAAACTACCACTAAGTAAACTAAAAGCTTTTATTTTCTTGCTGCATGTACGAGGAGCATTATGTGAAAAGAACCGACCGATTCTTGAGTTTTGAGATAAAATTTGGAGAGTATCTTTTTTTCCACAAACTATGGATAGAAATCGCTTTTGCAAAATCATAAGGCTTATTCGATTTGATATGCGGATTACAAGACTATCTTCACTTCAAACGTCGGAGTGGATAAGTACGTAGGGCAATTTGGAAAAAGTCATGGTATGGCACCTGGAACAAGTTATGGAACTTTTAAAGTGTAGGATAATGTTTTTCCATTTTTTTCATCAAATGTAGACACCACTTTTGGTGTATCACTCGGCTTAAAGTGGAGCTCGCATATCTGTAATCAAAATAAAGTTATTAAAAATATAATTAAACAAGATACAAAATTTTTTTATGAAACATAACTCATCTTAACACTTTATTACAGCGTTGTGCATTTTTAGCTTCATAGCTGAACACATAATCAACAGACTGTTTAAACTAAAAGTTGGAACAAAAATAGTTAGATTACAAACTGTTTGTGATGAACCAAAGATACTCAGTAAAAGAACAAATAATTAATGGCTTTGGCATTTTTGGTAATTATATAGAAAGTAAATACATACTATTGTTTGCAGACATAATTAGCCTAATAATCAGAGCCTAATAATAATTAGAGCCTAATAATCAAGTACCATACAAACACAAATGTCCAGTTATAAACTAATGAGACAACACTAAACTAGTAGTAACATTTTTATCCCAATGTATTTAAGTATGAAGAATTCGTACCTTGCTGGTAGTACTGGGAACAAATTGTTTTCTTTTAATTGCATGCAGCCATTTCTGTTTTAATTCATCATTTTTCGGAAAACTGAATTCTTGCACTTTATAACCATTTCTATAATTTCCTTTGCAGTTAGGAACACAACACATATAAGGCATAAATAAATATATATTTTTTAATATTTGTTACTAACAGTTATCACTGAAAAATAGAATAAGACTAGATTGCATTGACACAACAACAAAGATGTTAGAAAATAATTTTAATTTTATATGTGTTAACATATGGTTTCAGGTGTAAAGATATGGAATAAAATTTCTTTTGAATTTAGGGAGTTATGAAAAAAAACTTTTTTCTAACTATATTAAGATTTATCTAACTGATTTTCCTATAGTGTTAAGATTTATTTATATAGTTCCTCAATATTATTCGTTTCAGTCCTCAAGATGCATACTATTGTTTGAGCAACTTCGTTAAATTACAATAATTAAAAACATTTTAAATTAAAAATTATAAGTTACATCCTAACTTCTTTAAATCTTTCTTTTGTATATTTGCTACAGTACTTAATAAATGCCACTTGTAAAATGCTACCATACTTTGTAACTTACATCACTAGCCAAGCAATCTTACACCAAAGTGCGCATGTGCCAACAAAGACAGCTGCACAAAAGCGACGATTCGCTTTGTTTTAGAAGAGCGAGTTAGCACTACGTTGTGTGACGTCACCAAACCATGAACAGGCCTTGTCTCTCTAGGTGGCCTTGTCTCAACACCGAAATGCCATTCCCTGAAACAATTTTTTTGCTCACTTGACAAAAAAATAAATTAAATCATCACAACGAGTGCCTATTTTTTGCTTCGTACAGAATTCGCATCTACCACAGTCTTGATAAGGAATTCGTGTAACTTGATGAATATAGGAACCGTCTGATGGAAATCTTGAAACCACAGTTAAAGAATTCTTTGTTTGTTTTCTACTTGAAAATTCCTCAATCAAATTCATAACAACGTTGTGCTTGAAGTCCTTTAACGTTTTCAAGCGCGCACTGTGAGGAAATTTATCTTGCATATATTTTTTGCAAACAATAAATGCATTTACATAGCCGATGTCCATAAGATCAAAAAATACCATAAGATAAAATTTTTTTGGGTATCTGCAATCTACCTCATAAGATGCGTTTAGTTGATCCATTAAGTCTGTGCCTTTCATGGCATTGTTGTATGTTTTTACCATGAGAGGGCATTCTATAATTACCGTTTCTTTTTGTCCCTTTACTCTTCGCCGCACAGGTTCAACTGGCATAGAAGAATCTATCGTAGACAGAACAATAACACCTTTAGTGTCCATTTATTTCACTAAATGTTTTTCTTCTGAATGACGTCGATTGAGCTCTCCTCTTTTCATCTCTTTATCTTTCTTAAAATTTTTGGGCATGCCTTTCGTGTTTTTCACAAATTGAATCACAAGAGTATATTTGATCTTCTTTCAACTTAAATATTAAAGAAGGAATTGTAAAAAAATTGTCAAAATATAACCTAACATTTGTGCCAACCAATGATCTGGAAAGTTGCATAGCCACATTTTCACCTAGTCCACCTTCTCTGTTTTCCTTTTTTCCGGTATAAATGTCAAACCGAAAAAGGTAACCAGTGGCCGAATCATTTCTGCACCACATCTTAAATCCTTTTTTGATTAGTTTTAGGGGCCTATATTGCTTCATTGAATGTTGCCCTTTAAATTTAATCATGTGTTCATCTATAGCTTGTTAATTTATTGGACCCATTGCGTGACTGAAAGCTTAATTGAAATGATTTATAATTGATCGTATTTTCCATGCCTTATTATTTTTCTCGTGAGGTTTTTCATTGTCTACAAAATGCAGTGCAGTTCGTATTTTGAAAAAAAAACGATCTCGAGGCATTACCTCTGACACAACTTTTACACCAAACCAGGATCTTTACTCCAATAATCACAAATACTAGGAAGGGTATGATATCTCATAAACAAAGTTATACCTATAAATGCTTTTAGCTCATTAATTTTTACATTACGAGTAAAAACCACTCCTTTCAGCTGCATATAAAACTTACTCTGTGCACTGACCAAATTCATTAACGTTTCCTGCTTTATGATGTCTGAAAAGATTTCTATTGGTTTTGGCTCATGGCCATCTTCATAATTTAAATTGACTGTGCCAGATAAAGAGCAATTCGGAATATCAAAAGAAGTACAAATCTTTCCTTAATAAAATAAGCAAAAAAAACGCTCCACAACATTTGGTTTAATGCTTTGTGGATGGGCATTATCGATTGTTACTGTTATAATATCATCAGTATCTGACATTGCTTCCTCCAAAAATATTATATCTTCTTCATCTATAAGGTTATTATCGGATAAATTAGACTCATCAGCAGTAGCTAATTGCACTACTTTATTTACACCAACCATAAATTCTCTTGATCTAGTCTCATTCTGGGCCATCTAAACGCGACACAAAAAAAGTAATAAGTACGCATAAAGCCGGTTGGGACTAAATAGTCCCAAGTTTGAAAAGCAAATAAATTAAACATGAACACTTGCAAAAAAGTCAAATTTGTTTTATATCCATGCCACTAGACTTTTTACAGTAAATTTTATCCATCTTTTCTTAAATTAAGCATTATTTTATCTATCAATTTAATTTTAAAACTACATATAGTTGAATTAAACTTTATGTATTTAGTTGGTTTGATAATCATAAAGAAAAGAATTTGCTTGTGTTACAATTGACTAGCAGGGTTGCCAAAATATTGCTAAAGAATAATAAAAAAGTTTTTGATAAAATTTTATAGTATTATAGAAAAAATTTAAAAAATAGTAGTATGGGACTAAATAATCCTTTCGGTCCGAAAAGGTTAATTGCTTTGGCCATTTTTCAAACTTGTAAATTCTTGATATTTACTTCTTCGTTAAGACTAACACAGCAAATCAAGGATACACTAAAGTGAATTATTTATAGTATTATCTAGTTTTGTAATTGATGACATTGATGATGTGGAAGTAATGAATAGCATACATTCTTTAAAAACTAAAGCAAGTCCTGGACTACATGGCGTAAGTGCCAAATACTTTAAGATATTTAGTATAGTTGTTATTCCTGTGGTTGTAAAATTATTTAGCAAATGACTCCAAGAAGAAAATTTTCCTGATACACAGAAACAATCACAAATCATACCAGTACCAAAAATAAATTCTTCTACTGCTCTTGCAGACTTTAGACCTATTTCATTGTTACCTACAATCTCTAAAATTTTTGAAAAATTTTTGTATAACCGTATGATGAGCTATTTGACAAAATACAAAATTTTAAGTCCATATCAATATGGCTTTCTAACATACCATTCAACTGAATCTGCAATTACATCAATATATGACCAATTACTGAATAATTTGAGCAAAAATAAATTCACGTGCTCAATTTTTTTTGATTTAAGTAAGGCATTTGATACTGTGAATCATGAAATATTACTTGGAAAGGTTTATTGATATGGATTTTGTGGTAAAATATAGAAAATGTTACAATCCTATATATTAAACAGAAGACAATGCACAAAAATTGAACAAGCATTTTCAAGATTTACAACTATACCATGTGATATTCCATAAGGGTCATACCTTGGTCTATTGTTATTTTTAACTTATATTAATGATTTACCAAATGCCACTAAATGTCAAACTACATTATTTGCTGATGACACTAACCTTCATATTTCAAATAAAGATCTAACTATTCTTGAAAACGAAGCAAATAAAGAGCTTAAAAAAATAGATAATTGGATGAAATGCAATAAACTATCCATAAATTATTCCAAAACATCATATATGATAATCTCCAATAAATGTCTAAAATCTTCTGCTTTCAAAATCGATATCAATAATACTAAAATTAAATGTGTAAGATATATAAGATACCTTGGAATCTTACTTGATAATAAACTGAGTTGGAGATCTCATATATCTAGCTTATGCAATAAAATTTCAAAGGTATGTGGTGTTTTTTATAAATTAAGATATTATGTTCCTTTATGTACCTTAAAAATTATGTATTTTTCACTTGTACAATCTTATTTGCAATATTTTTTAATTAACTGGGGACGTGCCAATAAAAGTACGATTAGTCCTTCAGAAAAATTACAAAAAAAAATTATTAGAATTAGTTTGTTTTAACGTAAAAGAACTGCAATTGGAAATCTTTTTGCCAAATTTCATGTGTTAAAACTTACAGATTTGTATAAATTAGAATGTGCTAAATATATGTACAAATTTGAAAATGATTTATTACCTATCTCCTTTAACAATTATTTTACCAATTTAAAATCTATTCATTCATACAATACACGATAAAGGTAAAAAGTAAATTTTTTCTTCCAAGATTCCGCACAAACTATGGTAAAAAAACACTTCAGTATATTGAAATACAAATATGGTCTGAAGTTCCTCAAGAAATTAAATCTCGAACTTATGTTTCATTTAAAAAAGAATTCAAAAAATATTAATGAAGTCTTATGATATATGATGAGATTAATAAATGTTTACTTATTTGTTAACCCATAAAAAAAATTTTTTTTTCATACTTTTTTATGTGTTGATATAGATTGTAAAACATAGAATTTGGATTGCTTTTTTTTATTTATTATCATTATTTTTTTTTTTTGCTTACGCTTTTTTTCCGTTATTCTTTTTTCTTTTCTGTAATTGTTTATTCATTAGTTTAAATATAAAATTTGGGTTGTGGCTGACTAGGTGACCTTTGATGGTTTTTCGCTGCAACCGTGTTGTAGTATTGCTCAATATTTGTATTATTTTGTTTTTTTTTTTGTTTTTGTTTTGTATTTAAATGGCAATCTACAATGAATAAACAAAGATTGATTGATATTTAGAAACGGGGAAGTGTCTAGTTTTTCAAACACTTTTGTTTATTCAATAAATTAACCTGGCTTGTTGAAATCGTAAAAAGTTTAATCGTCCTTTTTTAAAAGACGATGGCAAATATGGGTTAAGGTGACTTACACAGTGTAAAATACACTATACACTGTGTGTGAGTCAATGATATGCTGTTGTTTTTTGCTGTATACAGTAGTGCAAATATATTTTTTTGTTTTTATATTTATTTGAGATCTTTTGTAGAAAGCCCACGCCATCTATTTCGAGTAATTTTTATCGCGCCACCATCTATAGCAAATAATTGTTTTTGGTGAAACTAACCCGGAATCCCCCTACAACACTAGGATGAAATAAAAAAAAACTTGTAGGGAGGATTCCGGGTTAGTTTCACCAAAAAAAATTACTCGCAATAGAAGGCGGGGGCTTTCTACAAAAGATCCTTTATTTGAAGATACAAAAATTAAAATCAATTGATGTCAGCTTTTATCTCATGTGAACGCAATTCGTGTCTCAAAGGTACATTTTCCTATGTAAACAACGTCTTTTCGTGTTCTTGTAATGACGAAGACAATCAAAAAACAAGTTTTATATTAGCCTATCAGTAGTCAAATATTTTAATTTTTTTAAGTAAATCATTAATTGGTTACGTGGCTGCTTTTGTTTTTATCTTTCATTTACTAAATAAAATTAAAAATCCAGTAATTAATTAATTATCTCTAACATTGATTTTCTTGAAACAACTAAGTCAACAAAAACAAAAATTACATAAACTAAAATTTTCCGTAACATTGCAAAGATATGCTTATCGTACTTTCTATTATCAAAACGGTTGAACTTCGACACTTACCTTTTCATGTTTTAAAAAGTATTTTCTGTCAATTCCCTCTGCATGGCTGTTTTAAAAAAAACTTTAATATATACAGACATACATATTTCTCTAAAAATTTACAAAACAATATTTGAATAGATAATTTCAACACGAAGAACAGTTTCGGATTTCCAAAAACAGTATGAATAATCGTTCTTTGAAGCGTAACACGTTTATCATCGTTTTTTTAAATTTTAAGCAATCAAAATATTGATTGTGATTTGATAATGCACAAATAATTTTATGATCAGGAAATTTTTAGGGCCGTATTTTTCAATTAAAATATAACCATCCAACAAGGTTGTGTCGTGCAGAAAGCTTTTCGAACTGTCGTGATGTGGCTCAAGTTGGTTTTTATAAAAGTGGAATCTTCAACATCGCTGTTCCTCAAAAATTTTTAACAACTGCCTGGAGCAGGCTCAAGTCTGTTTTCATAAGATTGGAATCTCAAGTTTATTGTGATCTTGAAACAGATGGTGGAGGTTGGCTGGTAAGTTTATTTTTGGTTTTACTTCATTGTTAACTTAAAAAAATCGAAAAAAGAAAAGTCAAAGCGTAAAATAAAATTTATTGTGCAGTATAAAATTGAAGGCTTTTTCTAAAAGTACCTAAGTCACATTTTCGAAAAAATGAGATAAGCTGAAAAAAATTATTTGTCTATTTTCCAGAAACATTCTAAAAAAAATCTTTTCAAGATAATGTACGGAAGTCCTTTTTCGAATAGAGCAGAGATTTGAAATCTAAATGTATTTTTCTTCTAGAAGTACCGAAGTCCGACTGTTTTATGTTAAAAATTCCTATACACACTTAATAGCTTAGTAAACCTATTGTTTGAAGGCTTGTCCTACACTGCAGTCTCATTTGGAAAATTTTTTTGCCTTTTATTTAATACAACCTTGAAATAGGAGTTTTTGAAAGTTGGTTAAATTAGGTAAATAATATAAGAGTAACACAAGCATGATAATGAAATGATAATTTTTTTCATTCTAGACAAGTGTCACACTTCATTCATAATAATTTTAATCATAACAATGTAGTTTATTCCCGTTAAAAGTAATTCGTAGTTTTATTATAAGATAATATTTGCGTCTCTTGTAGCGCTGCTCTCGTATTATGCGATATACGTCCGATTCGCTCTCTATTGCTCGATACATGTATATTTTTTCTCTTTTCGCCGACAGAATGACGCAATATGTTTTTCAAGCTTTACTACAACTCGCTTATTGTAGAATGTTCTGGAGCATTCGAGCTTAGCGTTGTCTTTAGGAAATTCGGGCTATATCTCGAATATTCGATATAATTTGCGTCACGTGATCTTTTTTCTATATAAAGGCGATGCGTAGCGAGACCAAATGATTATTATTATTATTATTAGGTAATTTGAGACGACTCGAGAGACAGCTCGAGTGAAAGTGATTTGGTTGGGCACAGGATCGAGGTGGCCCGTTAGATTTTGTATCGGTTGACAATTGTTTAATTTATTTTGCGCCAGCGGTTGGGAGTTGTGTTCTACAGAGGTAGAATTATTTGTGTTGGTTAAATCAAGTTATATCGTTGAATTTGCTTTGCAGTTTGGCAAAGCGTGGAATAGAATTTCGTCGGTCGTGATTTTTGTAATACGCGTACATCCGTTTTTATTAGAGAAATGGTCTCTGTTTGTTGTGAAGAAGAGTCTTCAACGGAACCAATTCGAGCTTTCGTTAAACCAACTGTATAAACCCTCAGGCTCATAGCAAGACTACTTCTTGAGCCGGAATAAAATAAAATTTAGACACAGCTTTGTTTCAGTGCAGGTATTCGGGTTACCTAGCTCAACTGGTCCTTTGGGATTCTCGAACAAAGTCTGTGACAACAAGCTAAATAACTTATTTTTGCATTAGGTTTACCTGAATTATTATTTTAATCATTGTTTTTAAATTAATTAGAATTTCAAACATTTTAATTGGAGCTTTTGATTTTCCTTAATAATCTGATAATTTAGCTACAAAGCATTCGATTGGAGTCACTAAGCATGAGTTCATGTATTGACAGTTAGAAATATATTTCAAAAAACAATTTATTCTTAATAGCTTTATATTAATTTAGCTTTTAGTTAGTAGATCATTGAAATGTTTTTTATTGTTACATGGTTTGGGTACGAACGTTTTTGAAAAATTAACTTCTCAGCGCTTAACAAAACAAAATTTGTAAAACAAGCTTTAATTCCTTATGACATTATAATTTAATTTTAAAAAATTGTCGAAGTAAGAAGAGATACATAACCAATACCTTTCCTATTTCAGTCTAGACTGCCCTGTACTTGAACCTATACGTCGGGTCATCTTCGGCCATTCCCTCTCCATTTTGGATCTCTGGTCTCGTCCGTGGGGAGTTGCCCGATTACTGGGATTTTGCGGAGTTGATTCGCGCCCCCACCCCCAGAAATGGATCGGGTAAACCTACCAACACCACCATACAAAACCAATAAAATAAAAAAATATTTACGTTTTTTCCATCATTACTCTGATTTTCGAGGATTTTTGAAAACTTTGAACTTCATTTTCTCAAAACTGAAATTACGTGACTTAGGTAGATTTAGAACTAAAATCTTCAATTTGTGTCGGATTCCATAATTTTAGCCTATTTATTTTAATCTTTATTTTACCGCTTAGTTCTGCTGGTCGGATTTTTATCAATTTTACATATTTTGCCATTGTTGTGATATATAACCTTTTCGCAAAGTTTTAGGTTTGTAACAAGTTTTTACCGGAAGTTATGTTCCCTTTGTGGAACATTGGAGGTTTACTGTACAAGTTTTTCAGTTTTTACTGCATATTTCTGTAGTATCTTAAAATTACATTTTTCAGTTAAAGGTTGCAGAAACACTCAAGTTGTGGAAAAAGTATGTTTATTTTTGTTTACGAATTAATAGCGAGTATGATAAGTTTTGAAACAAGCCTTGCCACGCTCCCCATGGAGACAAATGTTGCATTTTGTGTACATACTTCTTGTATTTTTTGCATACTTTACATCAATCTTGGGTTGTTGCTGGTCCAAGAAAGTGGTTTACCCCATCGAAGCATACATTCAGTGTTAGTTCAGCAGCAACACTACTTTCTATTTTACGGTGTTTTTGAATTTTGAGTAGGCACAGCCTCACTTGCTTTCTAAAATTGATTTGGGTTATTTTCTTATCTTCAATCCGACAGTGAATCTTCCATGCAGCGACAACCGTAGTATTAAGAAGATTGAAACACGTGGCCAGTACCATTTTTTACCACGTATTGTTAAGTGGTAAGCTTCCAACAAGCAATCTATGAGATCGATCATCTCCTCATAAACAAAAATCTCCAAATCTCAAATAATGAATTACCATCCAGGTTAAGAATGAAATTTCTCAAAATATAGAATTGTCATCAATCAAAATTGTTTTATATACTTTTTTCCATTTTGGAAATCCTTTCTTCCTAGTTGATGATAGAGCCATTTTTAATTCTTCATCACTCTCAAAGTCTTCTTCCAATTCAAGTTCCCCAGTTGGCTCAAAAATTTTTTTCATACTATCAGCAACATCTTCAACATCGCTTTTTTGGCTACCAGAGTCCCTTGCCTCAGGCGGCAATACAACAACATTGACTACCTGTTTTGTTTTTTCTATAGTTTTGTTTACTTCTGCCAAAGTTGATACATGGGTTACCTTTCCTACACCGTAAAAAGCTCCAGTATCCATGTTTGACCCAATTTTCTAAACTTTGCTGGTACTGTACTTGAAACAAACTGTTGATAAACGTGTTTCTTTGCTCGCTGAGAGTTCGAAAATAAAGCAACACCCTTGCGTTATTTCTTGATAATTTGTTTTGTGACGTCACAAAAATGAAACAATAAACTTAATCCTAAAACAAATAAAATTTCGGTCGACTGCATTAAAATCCCAGCTGGATAGTTTTATATGAAAACTGCTACTTTCCCAGCGTAAGGCAAAGTCCGATGTAGTGTACACATTGCGATTGAAAATCAGAAAATTGTGTCCGGAAAACCGTCGTTGTTCCAGAAAAAAAACAAAATTTTTCAGATAAATTTTACCCTACCCAATATCTATACTTTGGATTGCTTTTTACATGGGGATGTGAACAAATGTGTCTACTAAATATGATAGCACGCTACAGTAGAAGCGTTTTGAAAACGACAAAGATTCTTATAGATTTGTAAGTATGCCTTACGCCGAAAACGCAATTTTCATAAAAATGGCTATCACACAAATATTCATACACGCAAAGTATTTTTCAATAAGTTGGTCAATATGGTAAAACAACTTCTTAACAACACACAAACAACATCACACTATCTATAATTAATAGAAAGGGTGTTAAAACAGCTCTGAAAAATTTGTTTCCTTTGTGGAACAATGGTAAGAAAAAGATTAACTAAAAAAATTTTTGTTTTTCTGATTACTGGTTTTGATAAATTTTACATTACTTCTACTGATTATTTAACATTTTAAAATTTACTGTATTCTATTTTGCAAGTAAAATTAGGACACAGATGTAAATATTTTTCCGAACTATTTTACCTAAGAGCAAAAGTTTAAACACAGACAAAACTGTTTTAAGTAACAATTTTCGTAATCTAAGTACAAGGATATTTCTAGTCACCAATTTTACGTATCCAGCAGAAAATATTTGCAAAAAGTTTAAACTTTCTACGCAATTTGTTTATAAACTTTCAGTTAAAATTATAACCAGCTCATAAGTACAGTGTTCCAAATTACAAATTGGTTGGTATAAAGATCTTCTTGATTTTGCCTATGGCAGAAAAAGTACTGACCCCAAAACTTGCATTTTATTTAAACGTGTACATAAAAGCAAGGTTAAAAACACGGTTAATAAATATACTTTATTTTTACAGGGAGCAGTTTTACTGGTCTTCATAATAATATTTTTACGCGAATTTTCTATGATTTCATACAACATGTCTTTGTATGTAAACTAGTTAGATGTACCTTTTAAAAAAATGCGTAATTTTTACATAATTTCCAGAGGAGCACCATCAAATACTATCTAAAAGCAAAATTAAATATCGCAATATTGCTACACTAAACTCCTCATAATTATTTAATCAGTTTTAATGATAGAACCAAATTGTTTTTATCAGCCTTACGTTATTTATTTTATTTTAATTATTTTAGCTTTTCACCAAATTACATTTCTCATTTTCATAGTCAGATAGCTCCAGATATTTACCAATTGAAACGAATACAAGTGTAGGTAACAACTACCCAAACAAGTTTTGCTGCATTTGTGAAAAATTTACTCGATTGATTTTTCTAAAGCACCAAGTGTTAGGCCGAAACACGTTTATAATTAGTGTCTTGATATACTGTTAGATGGCTCAGATAAGTCATGATTACATTATATTTGTTGTTCTTCCCGTTTCAAACAGCTGGGTGTAAGAGGAACGGTTTCAAACAGTAGATTTCCTCTTAAACTAGTGAATTATAAACTTTCGTTTAACTTCATGTTACAATCCTGAAAGATTACAATCCTGTTACAATCCTGTTCACTAGTGCAACAGGAAATCCACTAGTGTACAATCTGTGCGTTGTAATTAGCTAGTGTAAGAGGAGGGACAACATTATGACGAGTACTTGATTTATCTGAGTCGCCTATTAGTGTAACAGTGTAATAAATAAAATTTTTGCGTTTAGGGTCGCCCAGGTTACTTAAAAAAAGCAAATTTATGATGAGGTAAGTTGAGCTAGTGTCCAAGTTGAGCCACCCCTATATTTCCCAAAATAAAAATAAATTCAACTTTTTAGTGCCACTTGTTTGTTGCTGGAAAGAGATTGCAGCTTTGGTATTGAGATTACAGTTCTTTCTTTGTTCGGTTTTGAGAGAAGGAGGTTTTAGCAAAAATCAGCACTTTTGCAAAAACTTTGTTCAGAGAAATTTTTATGTTTTAGAGAGGACCTTAAATTTTAATCAGCTTTGAAATTTATGAATACAAGGCATAAGGCTAGGTTCTTTGTAAACTGTTGCCATGAAAGTAATATGAATGGTATTGTTTAAACCTGAGTTTAAAATTATGAATCATCTTATCCCATAGGTTGGCTCAACTTACCCCACTCCGTGGGGTAAGTTGAGCCATTTGAGACTCTAATTGCAATCGCTCATAATTCGATGATTTTTCAACATATGAAAATGAAACTTTCTCCATGTTGAAGAAAAATAAAAGTATTTCAATATACAATTAAAAATTTTGGGCAAAAAATAAAAATTTTTTTGCAATATGCATTTCTTCATAAAGTGGTTCAACTTACCCCATCTTTGTAATTTATCAAATTTATATAGACAGTGCACAGTGGTGGGATTCAACCGGTTCGAACCTTGAGACTGTTTCAAATCTTTTTATAATTGCTGACAACCGGTTCGAACCAAAACCAACAAGCAGGGGAAAGTGTCGTAAAGTGTCTTTCCCGAGAACAAAACCAGTAGACTCGAGTAGGTTTCGAACTAATGTCAGGTCGATCAAAATCACGGCGCTCTTAACAATTCCTAACGATTCTCCGTTTGTTGAGAGTGCGTTTTTAAAAAAAAGTACCTTTTCTCTAAATAGCTTTGTGGATTAGTTTTAGGTTGCGATTCTATAATTATAGAGAAATCTAACACAATGTTTTTATCTCGCGAATTTCTAAAGCGCCACCCCTGAATCTTAATTTTTTAAATCTTAATTTTTTAAGCAATACCTCTAATTTTTTAAGCGCTACTGATAATATTTAAAACAATTGCACAGATATTTGGGAGCGCTGCAGCTCTGCAGCGCCTATGGGCAAGCAGCGCAAACATGTGCGGTAAATACCCATTTTTGAATACGAATGCTTAATCAACACTTTTACTTTACTTCTGTAATATTTTTATTTGCAAGAAAAAATTTGTTTCAAAAAGTTATAAAATCTTCTTTTCTTTGGAAAAATTTGTTTGCGATTGCGATACGTAAACTAATTAATAAAATTAATCAAGTTCAATAGGCCAAATGTTTAATATAGAAATAAAATAATAATCAATTTCTTAATCAAATAGAATCTGTTTGAATAAAAAACTGATAATGACTTTTATAGGTCAAAATCGATTTTACGATATCAGTTAGTTAGTTTTAGTTTTTAATTTTTAAATTACTATTAAAACCATGGGCTTCGTTTGAAACAAGTTGTGGATTTTCGCGCCTTGTTTGTTTACATAAAGTTGGGCGCGACGTCATTTGTTTTGATAAGTGGCTTGACTACATCGTCGTCCGCGCGAATAAGCGCTTGACCGTTTGGATTAATGATAAATCGTTTGACCGTTTGGACATTTTCGCTTCGAGCAAAATCATGTGACAAAAAACGCTTTATCAGCTGCGCCTTGAATAGATTGGTTCTGAAAAATCAATAGTATTAATAGAATTAATAGCAAAAACTGGTTTGTTGAAACATTGATTTGTAATTTGGCCGCAAAAGTTGGTGAGTTTGTTTTTTATTGTTTTTTATTGAAAAAACTTGTATAATTGTGTTGTTTTATATATATATATATATATATATATATAGTTGCAAAATTAAATGATAGTTTAGTGGAAAGTATTTTATAATTAGCAGCTTGAAATACACATAATAATTGTTTCCCGGCGTAATAGTAAATCTTAAATTTGTGTGTTAAGTTTTTAACGTTCGTCTAACTTAATGTATCACTGCTTATAAATTAATATGTAAATTATAAAAAACCGTTATTCATCAATTGCTCGTTGTCGTATTGAAAAATTTGTTGAATGAATTTAATAAATTTAATTCAATAAAGTTTGTAAAACATCGGTTCAAACAAGAGGTTACACAGGAAATAACAATATCTTAGCAACGACGCACACTTCAAAAAAGCATCTTTTCCGTTTTGAGTGTTAAAAAAGCAGTCTTAACAAACGTGAATTTTAGCAAAGTCCTGGAAAAAAATTTTACTAAAAATTTGTAAAGAATCAAAAAACTTTTCTAGAAAGTTTGAAGGTAAAATTTTTTTTTATGCGAAAATGAAACAACCAAAAAAAAAAGAATTGCATCAGAACTTTTTAATCTTGCCAAAGAATATTTTAGCTTTAAATTTTTGGGTCAAATAAACAAACATTGCTGCCGAATTTAAAGAAAAAAAATTTTTTTGTCTTCACTAAGTTTTTTAATGAAAATTTTTTCTAATACATTAAAATTTGCGTTTGTTGAGAGTCTTTTTAGCCAAAAAAAATTTTCGTGTTTAATGTCGCACTTCCCGCCAAAAATGTTTTTGGTGCCCTTGCTGTTTGCAAAAGGTCTAGCCTTGTTAATAAGTGGTCAAATTTGCCATGGTGTGAGTTTTTTCGATCTGTTCAATGTATTAAACGTCAAGAATGATTAAGATCATATTTTTTAAAGCGTATCGAGTTAATGATTTCCTGCTCACCTTTTCATAATAATTTTAAAAAGTCGTTGTTAAAATTGTTTGTAAACCAATGATTAAAGAATAATTATAAATTGAAATTGTTGTACTGTATTTTGTTATTTAAAATGACATAGTTTTGGTTTTTACTGTTAATTTGTTTTCTTAGGTATTTAAGGCTTAGGAATCAAAGTTATTAATATTAATTTTGTTGCTGCATAGGGTTGGATCTATTGCATGCAATTACATCGTTAAATTCCTATCAATTTCGCGTGGATCTTGAAGCTTGGGACGGAAACACAGCTTACGCTACTTACAGGTTGGTGATTTGAATCTGAGGAGTAACGTAATTTGAAAACATTTTTGTATCAAAAACACTGAATCATGCATGTTACAATGTTTTCTTCAGTTGATTTCTGATTGTGTCTAGCTAGGCTTACCATACGTCCTGGTTTAGCCGGGGAAGTCCCGATTTTTAGAGCCTTCTCACGGTTTCTCACCCGGTTAACCAATATATCCCGGTATTTAAGTGAAATCTTTTTTTGGAGAACACTATTTTTTAGCAACTAAAATCAAGAAATCCATAACAAATTTAAAGTGAAGATCATTTTTTTTAACAAACACTACTTTTTAACAACGAATATCAAGAAATTCGAGACAGATTCAAAGCGAAGATCTTATTTTTTTTAGAGAACACTGCTTTATAGGGACGAATTTTTTTCTTAAGACCGACACGGTTTATAATTTCGGAAATATGGTATGTCTATGTCTAGTCATGGATTACTATAACATAGACCTAGATATCGCATATTGGTGTTGAAAAACTGAAAGCATATTGTGACATCACCTTTGATTGCTCTTTATAACATGACTGGTAAATAATGCGAAACGTACAAGCTTTATGAAGTTAATTTTATTATTTTCGTCGCGGTTCTTTATCAAATCGCAGCAAAAAATATTACCGTAATTATTGAAATAATTACTTCTTGAAATATGAGAGTGACTCATAATCATGCCAAAGTAAAAATAATCAGAATCATATGAAACTTACTATTAAGTGACGACAAACAAGCGATTGAGCATGTTTCTGAAAAATGATACAACAAAAACCGACCATAGACATACAGAGTCTTCCAAAAATTTGCAACTTTTCTTGGGTCACGTCTTTAAAATATAGAGCATACCTATGGTAAATATCATCAAAAATATTTTTTTTTTGACTACATACTTAGAAATAATAAGGACTATTTATATCACCTCTTACAAATTTGCTTCAATAAACGGAATTTCATTTACAAGATTACACAAAATTTCTGGAAGTACAAGATAATATTCGTAGCATTTATGACTTAAGAGTTGATGATTTTACAAACTCAACATCCAGTGTAAAAAAAAGTTTAAGTTTTCTGATTTCAGCATTGCAACATCTTGGCATCTCTAAAAGCGATATCTAATAGGTCGTTTTTTTGACTTTAATTTGCAAACTAAAATGCAACTAAAAGTGCAAACTAAAAACAATTTTAGCTTTGTGTGGACAGTCAAAGGTGGCTTTTTATTTGCAAAATTAAACTTAAGTTTCAGTTTTTGAGTTATTTTGAAAATTTCAACCAAAGATTTAACAAAATTTTTATTAGAAAAAATCCTCCTAAATGTGCTTATTGGTTTTGAAAATCAAGTGACGAATAAAATGAAAGTCTTCATTTCAATTCAGCCCTCCCTAATATGTCGAGATTCTTTAAGAATTGTGGGCACTTGTCTAAATCTGTCACTTGAAATCTCTTATCATTCCCGATACTTAGAATATGCATTAACTTAGAATATGCAAAAAATGCTCTGATCAGCAGTTGAGTGTAACCAGAGTAAGAAAAAAAGTTTTTCGTTTTGATCTATTTATAATTGCTGACAAGAAAAGGTATTATGAAATGCTAACTATAAAATTATAAAAGTTATTTTATATAAGGGTGTGTCTTGTTTGTCTTGTTTGCTTGTGAAGTTGAAAAATAATTTCTCCTGCTGCACAATCTTGGTTTAAAAAACTAGATCTCTTTAATGTTTATAATTTTTTCGTTAAACTGTTTAATAATGATCGAGAATAAATGAAATGAATGAATGAACAGTGGTCCGAGACCGAGACGAGGCGAGCAAAAAAATAAACAATGTCTGCAGCTTCCAATTACAACTCAATCTAGTTGCACTATCAGCAATTTTCTCTGTCTACAAACCACGGGCCTTATGCGAAGAGGCTGTGACCTCAAAAAAAAATTACTCAAGCGCGAAATTTAAAGCTTAACACTTCTGCCAGCATCTGATCCAGGCAGTACAGCAGCATGGGGTAGTAAAAATAAACCCTCGGCCCCAGTCCTGTTTGTGTCTGACCTGCAGTGGATACCTTTCCAAACGACGACGAGCCACTCGCTTTATTATTTTTGCCTTCGCTTTTAGTCTAAACTGACCTTAAAAGATCCTTATAAAATATTTTGGTTTAATATGAAAAAATTTGTGAACAAAACAATAAGCTTTTACTTTGTATAAACCTGACTTAGAGCTTATTTTCTCTTTTAGTTATATAAATATAGATTACAGTGGCGGTAAAATTCTCACGTGTATTAGATTCACTTTTCTAGCGAAAATCGTTGCGTTACCAAAACGCTTACACTTACGTAATAAGCCACTATATTGCTAATTTGCAATTTTTCCGTCAAAAATCTTTTGTCAATTTAAAGGTGTTTTGCCTACGCTGTACATCATGGGTGTCTAATCTTTTACTCGTCGTGGGCAAAATATTTGTCTGAAATTTACCTTGGGCCGCAATCGGTTCAGTAATCAAAAGTGATGCGAATTCAAGCTGCTATAAAAGTTAATTCAAAAAGTTTACATTAAAGTCAAAGTGATAATTTTTTGTTTTTTTTTGCGCACATTGATTTTAACGATTATTTTAAAGTAACTTTTATGATAAATAAAATTTCATCCCAAAATTTTGTTAAAGACAAAAAAAGGCCATTTGTTGTTTTTGTAAACTAAGCGAAAATCCTCTTACTGAGACAAAAATAATTGTATTTCGAGTTATCTGCGCATCATTGAATTGGTGCAGAGACACTGCGATAATAATTCAAGATGTTTGAGCATCTGATTAAAAATTTCTCGGCTGGCCGCATCAAAAGGCTTCTCGGGCTATATACGGCTAGCTGGCCGAGGGTTGGGCAGCCTTGCTATACATAAACGGAATTAAATAAACATTTTGATTATTGCATAGCGAATTGAATAATTGTGATTCAAAAATATCTTCACTTTTTGTGATTACTACATTAATTATCAAAACTTAAAAATAATCTGCTGGAGGATTTCTTTTTAATGTATTTGATTTAGAAATTTTTCAGTTGGAAACTCTCAATCGAACCATATTCTGAATGTGCAAGGTTACAATGGGAGTGCAGGTGAAATTTGTTTTAAACTATTCAATCGCATCCAGATTATTTTGTGCACTAATCATGAAAACTTTTTTAAAATTAACAATACGACTATAATATAATTTAATACAGTTTTCTTTGGAAGAAATTTTTTATTGAAAATTACATAAATTAAAAATCATATTTTTTTATTATTGCGGTTTCTAGATTTAACTGGCTTTTGTATATCAAACCTGACTTCGACCTAAGACCAAAAAATTATTTAAATTTGATTTTTGATTAAATCAAATCGGCAAGTTTTTCTCAAATCTACAAACTGTGCAAATAAAAACAAATCAAAACAATAATATAATTTGTAAATTATAGTTTTTTACTTAAAATGATTTGGTGCAGTTGGAGCGTGGTCGAGTTGTTAAGAGCGCTGTGATTGTGATCGACCTGGTCTAATTTGATAATGAAAAAATTTTTCAACTGTCGTAACTTTTTTCTGAAATTTATTAAAGCGCCATTGACCTTTAAAAGTCGGGTCGAATTTAATACAGCTTTTGTATTTCAATGTGTTTGTGACCGATACCTTAAATTCTTTTATATTTTTGAAAACTAGCTTTTAACTAATTAAACAAAAATTTACTTTTTATCACGCTTTGCGAAGATAACTACAATCAAAAATTAAAAATATGAAAAATGCATTAGGCGTGAATAACTGACTGACAAAACAAACAAAGCGAAATTGTTGCGTTTTAAGTGTAAATGATCAATGGATTAAAACTAAAATTCCAAAAAATAAATCTAATAAAAAGACCAAAATTACAGCTTTTTTTTATCTTTTTAATATAAAAAAGCTGTAATTTATTAAAAAAAACTTATTTCTTGTTCAAATTGTTTAGAGATACAAGGGTTCATGGTTTGTAAAAATTTACACTTCCAAGTCGGTAGAGCCCACTAAAACCCCAATTTGTATAGGGTGAGACAAATAAAATCTATTATAAGTTTCAATATTTGCAATGAGATAGAGTTCTTTTTTTATGTTGCCTATGATAAATTGTTATACTGTAGCTCATAAACAGAAAAAAAGTTAGTCAAAAAATTAATAACTTTTTATTTTATCTATTGTATTTATAAACTGTATCTAGTTTTTATTAATAATTAGTGTATTTGTGAACATCTATTATAACCTCGTCGTCGTCGTCGTCGTTTGAAGGGCATCCACTCCAGGTCAGACACAAACAGGAATGGGGCCGAGAATTTATCCTTTTACTACCCCAGACTGCTGTACTGCCTGGATCAGATGCTGGCAGTGATATCATTAAGCCAGCATCGAGTTTTGTCATCTAAAACCGTCAGACCTCGTGCTCCATGTGGTGCCCGATGTATAGGGCACGCTGTTAGTATATGGTCTGCGGTTTGCTCAGAGGCGCCACACTCGCAATTCGGTGAAGGAGCGAGACCCCATTTGTGCATGGACAAATGGAATTGCCCAACACCAGTCCGCAGGCGGTTGAGCTTAACCCAAGCTGCTCGGGGTAAGCCCATCCCAACAGGCCTGGCACTGGTCTCGGGCACAAAAGCACGGAGCCTGGAAGCATTTTCACAGTACTCCGTTTTACATTTGTGATTTGTCCATTCAGAAGCGCGGATGCCAAGTCTGGCAAGGTTGTCCAAAAGATTCCGCGCATCTGGCACAAACGGGTGTCTGGATCTTAGTCTCACTTGGCGAGTATCTGAGGACCCACTTAAAAGACCATGCAAGATATGATCGGGGTCCAGAGATCCACGGTAAGCCAAGGAGAGTGTCTCTCCCATTCGGCGAAGCTCAGCTGGCTGGATGTTTGAGAGTACAGGTAGGTGGTCCGTTGGAGTGGGACGCAGGCATCCGGTAACTATGCGCAAGGCGTCATTCAAGACACTGTCAATGAGGCGAGTGTGAGCACTGCGACACCAGACTGGCGCACAGTACTCAGCTGTTGAGTAGACTAGAGACAAGGTGGCTATGCGTAGTGTTTTAGTACCAACACCCCATCCCGAGCCCACGAGTCGCCTCAGCAGTGTGACGCGCGAGGATAGTTTTTTGAGCAATGCCACTAAATGGTGACGAAACGTGAGCGATCTGTCCAGTTTTACCCCAAGGTAAGTAGAGGTTGGACAGAACGGTAAAAGTTTGCTTGAAGTAAAAGATTTTTCTTCTCAAAGCTTTTCATCTGACACTCTTCAGGGGAAATCGTCAGAATGAAGCAGAATTGAAACCGAACTAATTTATAAAGGAAGAAAGTAGAGTTCTCATTGGCTGAAAGAGTCAACCAATGAGAGAAAAGATTAAGAAATTTTCAAAGAGTATACGAATTCTTTTTGCTTACACAGAAGGGGATTGAGAGATTTAATGAAAGTCGCTTCAAGAGCAGAAAGGTGAAAGGAAGAGCGACCTCGAGCGAGAATAGAAAATTTTTCGTTGCTGTAATGGAGGGCACATTGGGCGGTTGTCAAGAAGATGTTGACCAATGGCGGATTCGTGAAATTGTTGTGGGCGTATGTTGTTCTTGCAAGAGCAGGAAAGACTTTGGCGGTTGGCCGAGGTACGAGGATTGGTGATGGATTTAGGAACGTGTTGTTTAAGGTGATCTTTAAATGTTTAAGGTGATCTTTAACCGTGGATCGATCAACGGTTCAACGCGGGCGTAGATAAGCCTCTCGAGGATCTTGTAAGGGACACAGAGCAGAGATATCGGTCGATAACTCTTTGGGTCCCCCACGGGCTTTCCTGGTTTTGGGATCGCGACCACAAGCGCTCTTTTCCAGATCTTGGGAATTTTGAGTCGGCGCAAACAGGAAGAAAGGAAGTCACGTAACCAGGACTTCAAAGCAGCTCCAGCATGGAGTATAAGCTGGGGCAGATGGAATCAGGTCCCGGAGCTTTACCTGGTTTTAAATGTTGGAGGGCAGCAGTAAATTCTCTTTGTGAAAAATTGTCAGAGATATTTACTGCATTATACTTTGTTGTTCTTCTGGTAAAAACAGAAAACTTTTTTTGTTAAAAACCTTTTTCAGTTTATTAAAAACTAAAAATTAAAAACAAACAGTCAACGTTTCGGGTGCGGTTATAAGCACGCTTCGTCAGGACCAAAGCTAAAATGAATGTAAAGTTAAGAAATCAACTAAAATTGTTTTCAAAAAACAGTTGCCAAAACATAGCGGAAATTACTAAAGCGTAGTATTAAATGATTATTTCAAAAAACAACAAGTTTCGTGTAAAAAACAATGAAATGCGCAACACGGAATCGAACAAGCGAACACACTAGAGTCGTCTCCCTGAGGAGACTGCAGAAAGGTTTTATAGAGGGATTCACACTCTGCATCCCAACACGGAATATAGTTATTTCGATACCCGTGTGGGATAGTCTTCTTGGCTGCTTTCTTAATGGTATTACAAAAGTCCTGGTAAGCCGCATCCACATCAAGTGAATCAGGCGGCAACAAAGTCTTTGCGAATTTATTCGTCAAAGCAATGTAGTGACTCCATTTGGCCTTGCGGAAGTTCCATCGCTTAACAGGCATGCTTGGCACTGCCATAGTAAACCTTGGTGGTGTAATAAGCGAGGGTCGATGTTATGACCTGGGGAACTTGTCAAGGACACGTCTATCAGGTAAGCGACTGTTTGGACCTACGCTAGCGAAAGGTAGATCTGGATTGGTACCAGTGTTCCAGCGGCCGGAATAAAAACTGGAAGCGTCCTTGGCATTATATAGGAGGGCAAGACAATTAATACTTGCCCAACCAGCCAAGCACTCACGGTCCGGACTGTTGTCATCGTAACCCCAGTCAGCATGACGACAGTTAAAATCGCCAGCGTAAAGACAGGGGTGAGGATACACTGGGAGATCCAGGGTTCGCAATCGCGTTGGCGGTGGTTTGTAGACGTTGACTATTTCATAGCCATCAACGTCCACACACAACCACTCGATCTCCGATGTCGGTGGAGATTGGTCCAAAAGCATATATCTCAGTCGCTCGTGGACAAACGTGGCAAGGCCATGCTTCCTGCTTAAAGAAGACCTAGCTAGTTGGTAGTTTGGAAGTACCAACTTCTCTGCATCAGTGCAGAGGGTCTCCTGCAGTAGGATGACGAGTGCCTCAGACTGCATAGCGAGGTGATGAAGAACGTTCATCTTGCTTGCAGTGAGGCCTTCGATGTTTAGCTGAAGAATAGTGGGTCTTCGGAACTTGTTAGCAATGTGCCCTGAAAAGGGCAGTTTTATCTTAACATTGCCCCGTCCTGAAAAGGACGTTTGCCGATTAGCGGACCCACGCTGAACATCGGAATGGGTGGATACCCTTCCGTTTTGGTAGGTTCGGTTTCGGTCTGTCATTTTTAGAATCAATGAACAGACTTACTTACGGCCCAGGCTGCGTGAAAGCACCTACCATCTGGGCCTACTATTATAACCTCAAGTGATTTGTATCAATCTAGTTGGCAGTGTGAAAAAATAGTACGGAACTCATATTATAATGTACTTTTAATGATCCACACAGTTTCTGTTCAAATTCTAACCTCGTCATACTTCATTTCCTTTGTTTTGTGTCATACTTTTTTCTTCCATGTTTTCTTAAGAAAATTTTTTAAAAGGCATTTATATGACACTGGATAAAAATGAAGCAAAAAGTTAAGCAAAATTATTTAGAAGTCCTTGGCCAAACTATGGACTTCTAAATTGTAGTATCTGCACTGAAAATCGGATTAGCGCACACCCCAACAGTTGGCCCAAGTGAATGTTTGCGATATCGTTTTGTAACTCTTTACGGCGCGTCATTGCATTAGCATATAGTAGAAAAGTTTTCTTTATGTATATTTTTTGTGTAATAATTACAATGCTAGCCGTCATGATGGCAATTCTCGAAAAGGCAAATCTTGTTATGAATATTAATATTTTGAGTACGCTTAGTTATTGCGCAGCTTTGTAGGTCAAAATTGTCGACCGCGTTTTTAGACAATAAAATACTGTAAGATCGAACAAATAATCTAGTGCTAAAGAAACACTCTATTGATTTATAAAATGCATTTAATCGCAAAACATAAAAATAAGTTCAATTAAATTAAAACAAAAAGCAACAATAAACAATGTTTTTTACACACAAAGAATAAGCAAAATCATTTTAAAATTTAAAAGCTAAAAAATTAAAACTCATCTAAATTGTGTTTTTCCAACAATTTTACAAATTTTTCCAGACACTTTATTCGCTTCAGTGCCGCTAATTTCTCGTATCAAATTTTTGCACATGCAATCAAAAAACCATGTGCAATTCCTTTAAAAATTTTTTGTTCTTTTGCACACATAGGAGTCAGAGAGTAAGGTAATATGACTGCACCTTTGTAAAATGCAAAAGTTACAAGTTCTTTAAAAATCGTCCGTTGGTTTTCTTGACAACTTAAAAAATTATGCCGCAATCCCCCTCAAAAAGTTCTGCAAAAATTTTCTAGCAGAGACACCCAAATCAAAAACCTCGGATTTGGGTTTCCATAACCCTCCGCAATCTATATCTTTGATGAATTGGTTGGTATTGTCAGGAATGTCATCTGTTGCTTCACTAATACCAGCGATGGTGGCGTCTTTGCATTCTGTGCATTATTGAAGGAAATATAAGAATTTTCTCTTCGACGAGTCCCTCGTATGCTCTTGGGCTAGTAGCAAAAATGACATAAGCCATCATCAGCAAATCGGATGAATACTTTCTGCTGTATTTGTTGCTGAAACCAAATCAATCTGTTCCATAAAGAATTTTAAAATATAAATTTGTTTGTTCATTTTCACTTTTAAGAAGAAAACTGTTAATTAGTTTTAAAATATTTGCTTTAAACTGCTCTTTGGCTGCTGGTTTTTTTTAAGTCCAAGCTATTGGCAAAAGCTAAAAGATTTGATACTTGGGAAACAACTGTCACTTCACTGGTAGGCATGATGTGGTTATAAGAAGATGAGGGCACGATCTGTTTATTATTATAAACGGTCACCTCCATATCCATATTAATAAAAACTGTTGATAATATTATGTATGGCTGATGATCGGATACACAATTAAATCGGCCCCGTTTTCTGTGTGACGGAGTACATATCTTTGGCGATGAAGCTCTTCTGGCAGTTTTTTAATTAAATCCTTGAAGAATTCAACTTTATCTGCATTGAAAAAACTTCATTTTGCTCCTCAAGTCGTGCCGCTTCATTTTCAAAACGGGAAGAAGATATTGAAAGTCCAGAGCGGACTAAATGATTGTTGTGAGTATAATAAGATGGCAAATCCTTGAAAATCGAAGGGCATGCATTTTTTCTTAGTCACTTTCTAATTAAAGTTGCCGTTTCTTTTTTTCTTTTTCGCCACCCTTTTAGATTATTTGAGTCAGTGACGAAATCTTCGAACTTGAAATGAAGAGAACAAAGTTTAGAATGTTTTATTGGTACATAATCTTTTCTTGCTAGTCGTTTGAGCCAAGTTTGAAGAAGGTACTTGTCTTTCTAAAGAAAAATAATGAAAAGTCACTTTTTGGTCCTGTTTTTCTCCTCTGTAAGCAGATCATCAATTAATAGCTGCGCATTTATATACCATTGTTACTTTTGCAATATATCGTATTGTATTAAATTTATAGGTTAGCAATTTTTTTAAATTTACCATTATCAATGTTATGAACTTTGATTAAAATATGTGTATCTAAACAAAATTAAATTTAAACGCTTTTACCACAATTATAATTTACTTAGTTGCAATATTTTTTTTGGATTTAAACAGTAATGGAAAGTAACCAACTTTTTGGTAGTTGCCTATCTTTGCAACAACAGAAGCATCTACAACATCAAACCTATATTCTTTTGTTTGCAACTAGGAATATTATTGCACTTATCACAAATGATGCGATTCTATACTGTATTAACATTGTAAATTAAATTTATGAATTAGTGGCTACTGATGCATCACCGCCAAAGGTCAGTTGCTATGTCACAATTATCACTTTCTCACTTAAACTTTCTTATTTCTTGTTTTGACAATGCTGTTCAAAATTTTTTAGTGCAGCTGAGTAAATTTTAAGTATTTATCTAAAATTATTCATACTTATAAAATTATATAGATCTAAAACTGACTTTTAATTCTGGCTTAGATACTTTTGTTTTTTTAAGTTTCTGAAATTTTATTGAAATTTTAAAATTAAAAACTGTAAGTTTCTGTAATTGAAAGTTCCTACCAGCTGTCCAAAAGATTTCTGTAAAGCGTTTTGTCACATGTCGAGAATCTTTAATCGCCTTTGCGCCGCGCGATTTGTTGAGCCAACTAATGGAACGCAATTTTTTTATGGAACGCAATTTAGTTTCCAGTCCAGATACTACTATTTAGAAGTCCATGGCCAAACATAGCCAACTAATCAAACAAATCCAACATGCCAACACAGGTAGCTGAGCTCATCAAATATTTGAATAAAGTTTTAACCATTCACGTGATGAGCCTTTAGCATTTTTTAGTTTTGAAAAAAAATTTTGATGAATATTGATTGAAAATTTTTTGATTACTTTTTTGAACATTGTTAACCAGCGTGTCTTGTTTGTTTCTGTTTTCTTCTGCTCTAGTTGAGTGAGTTTTAAAGCAGGTTTTTTTATGATACAACCACACTGAATAAAGCTTTTTTCAACATGATATAGATGCTTGTTTAATTAAAATTTAATCTTAGATTATTTAAAAATTAAACATTTGTTGTTTGTCGATTAATTAAAAATGGACTATATTTTTGTAAAATTGTTCGGTCTCTGTCTCCATTGTTTCTGGTCTCGGTCTTAAACCTTAGGTTTCAAAATTTGCCAGTCTCCATCCCGTTCTTGGTCAGGAAAAAATTATTGGGTCTCGGCCTCGGTCTCGACGTTTGTGGTCTCGACTACATCACTTTTAGTTTCGGGATTCGTAAAAATTGATTAAAAAACTTTTTTAGTACAAATGTATTTAGAACGATTTTGTTTAGAAAATTAATAAACTAACAAAATGTTATTAAGTTTATAAGTTTACTGAAGACCGAAAAAACTGAATAAACAAAATAACCAATAAGTTTATCTCTTTAATCGAAAATAAATTATTTTTTAAATTCTTTTAATGAAAATCCTGCAAAATTGTCTTGGTTTGAAATAACAACTAATCTGCTCTTTGAAGATGAATAATATAAGTAATTAAATGTAACAGTCTAGTCGCAATTAATTTGTTTCGTCTAATCAAAAACATATTATTTACAGGTGATTCCTTGAATTATCACAATAATCAACAATTTACAAGGAAGGACCGAGATAATGATGACCGGTCATCTGATAACTGTGCTGAACCAACGCCACCTAGACAACAAGGCCTTTCAGCGGTTGCATGACGTTATCACATCTAGTTCATTTATCGTGCACGTCCGTGCAGCAGTTAGAGAGAAACAGTAGCTATTTGGAAGATGTTTGTTGTTAGCTAATTTTAATAAAGTACGTATCAGTTAATTGTCATTTGCAAATACATTGGCTAAGGTACATTTATAAACACCTTCAAATCTGTTTGTTTAACTGAAAATAAAATTAATTTATATTAAATATTTTTTTTAAATATTTGTCTTCAAGTGATTGATGATACTGTATTTATTGAAAACGTTTTTGTTGAACAAATAAAAACGTTGTCAATAAATACAATATGTTTTGTTGAACAAATAAAAATAAACTTCTTGTCTTGTCTTAATATGAATCTGGTGTTATTCGAAACTTTACTAAGGAGATTTTATCTAATGACTGTTTTAACAGTTCAATTAAGTTGAAGAAGTTGTTGAGCATATTTGACCTCCTGTAAAATAATTTTTGCTGAATATATCATTTGGTAGTACAAAGCTAACCATATATTTTAGACTATTTAACTTTTCTGATTTTATTGCAATTAAATGCTGTACCTGCTTTTAACTAAACATGTAATTTTTTCTAAACATTTATGACATGTGTATGCTTTGTTTTTCGATCAATGACTTCCATACAGTTTAATAGATGAGAAGCTATGGGTTTAAGACTTTTTTCTTAGAAACATATTTTTTATCACAAGCCATGATAAATTTATGAGTATTATGGGTAATTAATCAATCAATCTTTGCAATTTTGAGACAATTAGGCTTATATTTTCAAGTCAATCATATTTCAAAGCAAACAATCTTGGATCTTTTAAAAAAGTCTCCATAAACAGTTTTATTTGCTGGAACTATTGCCAAATCCCCTTTCAGCACCAGGATGGAATAAAGAAAAAACTAAGAGAGAAAGGATCTCTTAAGAAATAATAGTAATTGATCGGGTATCCAGGTTAGTTTGACAAACAAAAATCACTCACGGTGACTTCTTGAAGAGACTTCATTTTTCTGGATACAGTAGGGCATTAGTAATAGTAACACAAGTCATGTTTACTTTTCCTATTTTCCAGTTTTGTTTTAGCAAAGCTTTAAAGCTTCAGTGGTGTGAATGTAAATAAATGATATATGCAAACCAAAATGTATTTTTTGTATTTAGGATTTTTCATGGTTGTGTTAAGCTTTAGTGTGTGTTTACAGTAAAAAATCTTGATTGCTGATTTGCAGTTACAAAAGCATAAGTATTTTATTGAGAGTTAAATTGTGTTGTAAGAATTGTAATGCCTTATATGTGCTGTGTGCCAAACTGTAAGAGGAATTATCATAATGGGCCAAAAGTTCATGTTTTTGGATTTCCAAGTGATGAAGATTTGAAAAGAAAATGGATAAATGCCATTCGACGGAAGAATTTCATTACTTCTGGAACAAGTAAGGTGAGGATTTCAATTTTAAATTGCTTTTCTTGTCTGTAAATATTATGAATTATCTTAAAATTTTGTTTGACAAAGAATTTATTTAATCAAAGAAAATCAACTAACATTACAAATACTGTAGTTATTGCTCTTTTTCGGCTAAAATTGTGATGTTAAGTTTTTTTTATATTTTTCAAATTGTTTGCACATAAATTGCTAGAATGCTATTTCTAGCATGTTTGTTTACTGCATATGTTTCAATTTTGAGATTTTAATATTGTCTGATATTTGATTTGAGTCAATGGCATTGTCGAGTAATTAGGGTAGCAAGATTGTGATCAGCATGGTCTTGATTTAATACTTATCCTTTCCATTGGAAAAGAAACTTTATAGCACTTTTTCCTGCTTGGTGGTCTTGGCAAGAAGTTATGAATTTCAGTCATATCTCTGGAAAAAAAACTAAAAAAACATAATAAAAAAGTTTAGTCAGACAGCAATATCTTGTCATTCATTGCCAAAAGCAAATTGGGTTAATTGTTTGCCCAACATAATAGCACCTCTGTCACTTTCCTGTAATTCAGCAGAATAAACATAGAGATAAAATGAAATGAAATAATATTTGTTTTTGTTATTGACACATTTCTCAAATGTTTTCCCTTAGTTTTTGTTATACTCAATACTTAGCATAGTTTATGTCATTTGGTATTTTGTTTTGAAAAATTGTAGTAGTCACTTGGTGCCAAACTTACACAAAACCTAGTAATATGTGTTGTGTTACATATTTTAGTAGTGTATACAGTGTATAACATTGCACAGCAGCTAGTTGCATCCAGGATTCTTATAACTAACATGTTTTGTGATTAATTAGTGTGCTTGTAAAATCAATAATAAAATATCTAAGTATCTTATCTTATCGCTAAGGATATAATTATAATAATAATTTTTTATATTTTAAAATTGTCATCTTCTAGCAATAGCATTCAAATGTGCTTAATTACTCAAATTTTATTCTGAAACATAAGTATTTAATTATTTATTATATACATTTTAGTTTTCTTAGGTCTGTTAGCTACACTTCAAAGCTGATGAAATCCAAAATACATCATCTGTTTTTGATGTAAAAACAGGAAAGATTTTATCGTATAGTATGAAAAAAACCAAGACTTAAAGAAGGCTCAGTACCATCACAATTTCCAAACTGCCCATCATATATGTCTGCTCCATTGACTTTATCAAGGCAGACCAGAAGTGAAAAGCAGGCACTAAGGGAATCTAAAAATGTGGCAAAAGCGCTACAAGACAGTCAGCTTGAATATGAAAAACAACAAGCGACGGATGCCTGCTCTTCTCTAACAGATATTAAAAAGAAATTTAATGCTTCCCAGCCATGGAAAACCCTGCATTATTCCAATTCTGTGACAGTATGTAACATCCAACATGCAAATGATACAGGACCCCAAATTAAAAGTGCTATTTGCATTGACGAAAATTTAATGCTGAATGTATTTGTAAACTTGGTGAAACTGAACAAAGTGGGTCAGTTTGTTTTCCCAATGAAAGTAAATTCCATTCATTTGATTGAACAAGTATGTGACTACTCAAAGGTTCTACTTGCTACAGAAACTATGCCATGAAGTGTATTTTATCCTCCTTGGAAGATGAAGAATTTTTGTTTCTGTACGAAGAGCAGTGCATAAACGGGCATGAAAGAATAAAACTGACCAAAATGATCCTCTGGTCGTGCACAAATACTTTATTAAAAAAATGATTCTATACTTAATGACAAAATCGCTAAAAGAAGAAAATTAAAAACCTTAGTATAATTCTTTTATGACTCGTCCTTTTTCTTTTCTGCAATTTCATGTGTGATATAAAGCGAAATCATACTTAAACTTGTTTTATACAAAAAAAGAAAACTGCCGTTGAAATTGTTATTGTTAGATAATATCCAAGTTTATGTTGATAATAAACGATAGATTAATTCAATTTCTACATTAATAATTCGAAGTAAAGTACGGTAACTTGCGTTATTCAGCAAAGCGCCGCGCCAGCTGCAATGCGCGAGACAGCAAGCGCGAAGACAAACATTGAACTAGTTGTGATGACGTAACCGATTAATTCGAGCGAGCGCACAAGGCCTTGTTATCTAGGTGGCGTTGGCTAAACTCACGCACGGGGCGTTTTGGTACAGAAGTTGTTATCATGCAAACTTGAACGGAGAATATCTCAGGAATGGAGCGATCAACGACAGTTTTTGCTTGGTATTATTGGAAGAACAACAACTACTCAATGAAGCCAGTGAAAAGGAAAATCAAACCGAATTCAACACAATTGTAATCTATTAATGTTCTTTGTTTATTAATGTTTTGTTAATTTTGATAAAAAAATTCTGATTCGTTCAAACGATTAATTTTATTTCAAATTTTTAAATGAAAACTTATTAAAATTGTATATTTTTATCTTACAAATGATAATTTTTGCATATGATGATATAACATTTGCGCCTTTTTCTTTTTTGTCTTTTTTATCTCGACGCTGTTTTGTCTTTCGGAATGTTCTAGTTCAGGGGTTCTGAAGCGGAAGGGAATTCCCCACTAGAAGAAAAATTTTTATTTTTAAGGAATTTTTTTAATGTACTTGAACATTTTAAATATAAACTGTAATACTTTATAAATTTTTATATAAAGAACATTTTCAAAAGTTTGATTTATTTTGGTAAATTTGTTTTTTATATAAGCGATCGTATTGAGTAAATTTTTTTTTGCTTTGCTACTTCAAAATGGTTAATTGTTGCTTTTTGGTTAATATGCTATTAATTTTCTGATAATAACTATGGTTTTTTGTTGCATCAAACTATTATTCTTGAGCTTTTTTTAATTTGCTAACACTAATAATTTTGCAACAATGAACATTTGCTAAAAAGCTTATCCAATTTTCATTAAATTTTAAGAACTTAATTTCTCTTTTTTTGCATGCTGATATAAACATATTAATTGGAATGCCAACTGAAGTTCCGATGGAGGAATTTAGTTTTAAATATTGGTTAAGAGGGTCCATAAAATTAAAGAGTGATAACCACTGTTTTAATTAATTTGACGTTACGTAATCGTTCGCTGGTACATCTCTGATTGGCCGTTGTAAAGAGTGACCTTAATTTAATCGCTATTTCAGAAAATTCGCATATAATCTGCCACGTGACGTGATCTTATACAAGCGCGCGTTTGTTTTTATTGCATTCCAGATTCCATGTGAGATTTTAGATAGTGATTTGAGTTGTTGCATTGCAGTGGAGCAAGGCCTTCTTTAACTTCCAGGCCTGAAATCGACACACGATGGCGTCGATGACGTCATCATACCAGGCTGACTGAGTTTGAAAAAGCTGAAAAAAATTTGAGATATCAAAATTAAATTTTTTATTAAAGAGCTTGCTGCGTTTTAAAATTATTATTTGATTATTATATTTTTTCAAATTAAGGTATTTAGTGTTTAAACTAACAGCGTGTTAGAAGAAAATGTAGTTTTGATTAAGTTCTTTTTAATCAGTGAAAAATATTTTATGGTTTTCTTAAAATCTAATTACTGCAAAATGTCGGCTTTGTTCTCTATATCTTAGCTTTTTTATTAATTTAGAAATTATTTAGAATATTTTTGTCATTTATCTCATGACAAATGTTTTTTAACTTACCTGTATTCAGCATTTATTACATTAGTGTAATGATTATCTTAATGTTCAAAAAATGATGGTATAGTAATTGTGATTAAAAAAATAAATTTCAGCTAACTTTAAAATATAAATCATTGGTTTGCATAGGCTAATAGATTCATTTTTTTTATTTGAAATCAACAAACTGTTAACAGAAATTTAAATTGAAAACTTTTTTGTTTAAAATTATAATCACTTAATTTTAATTTTAAATTTAGGAAAATTTTTATTTTTTACATTGTTATAACCATTGTTATAGTTAATTTATTTTGCATACACTATTATATAATAGAGTTAAATCAATTACATAATTGCTTTTTAATTATAATTATAAATACAACTACTTCAAAACTTTTATTAATAATTACTATTACTTTTTTTAAAAATGCTAATTAGAATTTAAAAAAAACTAATCTTATGTACAACCAAGAACTTATTTAAATTATGAGTATATTACAATTATTTTTAAACTTTTAATTAGCTACAGATTCTAATTACAATTTATAAAATTATATATTATTTAGAATAGAACAGAAATTTATTTGTCCAGTATGTTTGACTTGCACTCAATTAAAACAAAGATTCCATGAATTTAATTTTTTACTTAGGTCAAAAGTTTTGAACACAAACTGTGACGGAGTCGCAAAACTGCCTCGTCCTTCCTCCAACTCCTCACAAACGCGCTTCACGACCAGCTCCAGATTTATGATTTTATTTTGCAAACAAAACAATAATGGCGGCGCCAGTCCGAAACGGTTTTCTAAACAAATAAACACAAAATTTCAATATGTTTCCATGCGTAGACACTTACAAACTTACCAACGATGTTGGGCGGACGAGCAAAGGAAGTATCAAAAATTATTAAATTCTCTACCAAAGTAGACAACGTCCAAAGGGACAAAAATACAGCAGCCAAATCAATCTAAAGGCTCTGTTCAAATGCAAAGTTACAGCCAGCTCAAGTCAAAGGACTCACTAAACAACGTGGCATCACTTTATGCCCACAGCCGCGCGAGAACGCATTAAAGGTAGCGCTGATTATTCAGCGCCAATACAAAAGGCGCGCTGGCTCGAAACCCGCACCCAACATCTACTTCTCAAATACATTACGCGAACGACGTAACACACACAAAAAATTTAATTGCAATAACTGAAAAAGATATACTTAATGATATTTAAATTAATTATAAATTAAAATTACTCCAACTCTGCTGTACAGTTTCTTATTATAAAATTTAAGAAACTGTAAAACAATTTGTTTTTTGGGTTTTTTCAAAAAGTCATCGTAAGTGATTTTTTTTGTTTGTGAAACTAACCCAAATAACCCTGCAGTTAATATCACTTCTTGAGAGATCCATTTTCTCTTGTTTTCTTTTTATTCCATGTTTGCTTCCTGTTTAGTTTTGTTTTCAATCAAATTAATACATTTTTTAAAATTTCTATTAACACAGTGATTGTGAATAGGAAGACATATTTATTGATATAGTGATAAATAAGAATCCTGTGATATATAATAGTTTAGAATGGTTAATAAGTGCTGTGTACCAAATTGTACTTCTAACTATGACAGCAAAAAAGAATTAAAGAAAAAGTGGATACGAAAAATTTTTCGTGAGAATTTTATAATTTCTAAATACACGTTTGTGTAAAAATTTTAAAGAAGAAGACATTACTAGAAATAATATTCTGCCTGCAAAAAATGGTGATCCAAATATTTTTATTCCTTGTAAAAGAATCAAATTAAAAGCAGATGCGTTCCACTAATAAATTATCTGTCTGACTCTAAAAAATTGCCATCCCGAACTACTCCTTCAAAAAGAAAAAGATGTTTTGAGGAATACCGAAATGCTAAACAAGACGAGTGGATTAGTTTAAATTTAATCAAATCATATCAAGATTTTACAAACAAAATTTCAAACTGGATTAAACAGTTTCCAGATATAAACATACAAGTTCAAAGTGAGTATGTTTTACTATATGAAATTTCAAAATTTGATTTCTGGAGCTATTAGTAGAATGACTAGATTGCTGGGCATTGTCTGATAAACAAACTAAAGAAGGTTTTTTAACATCTGACTCATACTTTGCTTTCAGACATACAGTGAAAAGCCTAATTGAACTCTTAAAACACTTATTGGTGACAATGAATGTCGACTATGTTCTTACAGGAAAATTTCAAACCGACGATTTAGAAAGTACATTTGGTCACTACAGACAAATGAGTGGTGGAAACAGACTCGTTTCTATTCAAGAAATACTTAAAAGAGAAAATAAAATAAAAATTAACAGCATGTTGAAACTTTATGCAGCAGATGGAGGATAACTATAAAAAACATTCTTTTTGATCTTTCAAGTGTTGGTCACTTTAACAAAAAATCTTTGCAATTTAGATCAACATTTTGTCGAAGAATTTCCATACATCGCCGTAAATTTTGCAACGGAAAACTTGCTCGTTCTTGTGTATGTGGCTGGCTTTGTTGCTTCAAAGGCGATGAGCAAACTGAATTGCAATAACTGTAAAAAATGTTGTCACCAGGAAAATGATTCTTGATGAAATGCCGAAATTGAATCTTCACTGAATAAATATTTTAACAATTTGAATAGAGGTGGCGTAACTTATCCATCTTCAATATTACTTCACACCTTCCAAGCTTCGTACAGCATTTTCAATACTTGTATTTTAAGCAACTTAGAAGAGAAATTTTTAAACTTGAAAAATCAAAAGGCTGTATTATTAGATTTAAACAGTAATTTCTGGAAATTCGATTGTCTACAAATAAATAGTATGTGCCCTAATCGCACATGTGGCAAAGAACAATCCGATATTTTTAAAATTTGTCAATATATTTTCCAACATTTTACTTAATAAACTATTCAAAAAGTAAGAATAACAAAACAACTTACTCTGCTGCTTGTGCGGCAAAAGCTTCAAAATTTTAAAAGTAATTACGCGTTTTGACGCCTTTTTTAAACATCCAATCATCTTCGTTTAATTTTTTTAAATAATCAAGTTTGTTTTTGTTTTCATTCCGACGTTTATCTGCAGGCCTGTGTCGGACGATAAGCTTAGATATGAGTGTTTTGCTGAATACAGTTCAAAATTTTATTACGAGAATATATAAAGTTTTTTTAAAAGTACAACCTAATTGTAATTTTTTTGAAAACTAAAGTTAAAAAATATTCTTTATTTATTAGACGATATTTTCTTACAACATGATAATATAATCTAACCTTATTCAGACTCGACTTTTTTCTAAATTTTGTCCAACTAGGGCAAGCATAAACTACCAGCGCTGTCTTTGTTCAATTAAAAGTTATTCTAAAAAATTGCGCACAAATCTCATTCAAGTTTTTGCAAAAAAACAAATTTGTTAATCTTTCATTTTAAATACACAAATATAATCGGATTTAAAAAAAAGTAAAATTTCCCTTGGTTGGTTCAAATGAATTAAAATTAAAGTAATTTTTAATTTTATTCAAAACCAGAATAGATAATTAAACCAGAATTTATTTTTGCGGACAAAATCACTTTTACGGGCGTTTTTTTTTCTGGCAGGACATTTAAATTCAATGTTGGATTTACAATAAAAATATTCACACTCTACGATGTTTATACTGGCATACATCAATGAAAGCCACAATGATAAAAGTAGTGTTAGGTTCTGGGAAACCACATCGATTAAAATTGAAGACCAAAAAATAATCATTACTTTGATTCCAGGTATATTTTTGGTATAATCGATAGTGTAATCAAAGCAATGATTTATTTTTTTGTCTTCAATTTAACCAAGTAACATATTTACGTCTGTAAGTGCATTGTTTAAGAACGTTACGGATATAGACGGCCCAAAAAAATTTTATGTTCATTTTTAGAACGAAACGAATAAATCCGAGCATTGTGTCGTATTTTGAGGGAAAATCTGGATCTTTCAAGTATTTTTTGAATGAAGGTTTGAAAAAAATTATTTGATTTTTATTTTTTCTACATTAGTAATAATAAATGATTCATTTGGTTGGTGTTTCCGCTAGAGGCGCTAGAGCTCTGGCGCGGTGACGTCATCAGTGCACTTACGGTCTGAATCCTAGCTTTCATGAGTCAGCAAACCTAAAAGATCGAAACTCTATCTTTTACTTTCTAGTGTTTATTTATTTCAAATCTATTTATTTTCAAATTTAAAAGATTACTTTTTAGGCTGGCTTTACACGATCAAGTTTCTTGCAGAAAGAATCTTGCCTCAATATTCTATCTGTGTGTAAAGTACCGCGCAAGATTATTGAGCAAGATTGCTGGCAATATTGCGCAATAAAAATTTTGCCACGTGTAAAAGCGCTTTTCAATAAAAAAGTGCGTCTTGCTGCAATATTGCTAGGAATAGAGCGAGGTTCTATTTTCCAGCAAGATTTCAGCAAGTTTTCGGTTGAAAATGCCATCGTGGTCGACAGACGAAGTAAAGATGTTAATAAGTGAAGTTGAAGTCAGGCATTCTACTGTATATGGAATGTCTATAGCGACGAGTATAAAGACCGTGTAAAGAGAAGTGATGCATGGAAGGAAATTGCAGAGGTGCTTCAACGAAATCAAGTAGAGGCAATTTATGGGGTCTCTTTAAGAAGTCACCGTAAGCGTTTTTTGTTTGTGAAACTAATCTGGATCCCCTTGCTATTATTATTGCTTTATGAAGATTATTTTTCTCTGTAAAAGTGTCTTTATTCTATCCTGATGCTGAAAGATGGTTTCCGAGTTAGTTTCACCCAAAAAAATTGCATACGGTGACTTCGTAAAGAGAACCAATTTTTGTTAAATAGTATATATCTTTCTTTAAAAAAAATTCTATATTCTTTCTTAAAAAAAAAAGAATTAACGTACAGTACCTATTTTGTTTTAAAGGTACGCCGACCACGCACAATTGACGTTCTGCGTGTAATAACGTATATCGTTTAGCCCAGTGGTTTTCAACCTTTTCTGTACCGTGGCCTATTTTTCAACCCAAGTTAACTTTACAACCCACTTTGGTCGACAAAATTAAATTCCCATCCCAAAATCATAGTGTTCTCTAAAAAAAAAAAAAAAAGTCTTCACTTGGAATTGCTGTCAATTTTCCCTATTTTTGTCCCAAATCATAGTGTTCTCTAAAAAAAGTCTTCATGTGGTTGACTGCACAGGACGCCAGAAAAATACCTAAAAAATGGGACGGATAGCAAGCCTAATTATACATATATATTATACATATTGCTTTCATTTTGATTTATGCTCCATGGCCCACAGGTTGAAAACCCCTGGTTTAGCCACTGTTTCCTATTTCGCAATCACTTTTTCAATAAGAACTTCAAAACGTAACTTCAAAACATAATACGTAATTTTCTTGCTCGAAGCATTTCGAATATTTCAACATTAAAAACTGATAAATTGAAATAAAATGAAAACGAACCACAGATTTATTTAACCCATATCACCCCAACCCCGAAAAAATTGATGATTTTGATGTTGCATGTTCTATAGGTCACAAACAGATCATAACTGAAAAAATTTTTTGAAAAAAAGTTTTTTTAAAGATTTTATAAAGAAAACAATTTTTGTCAGTTTAAACTGACGCTGGCGGTAGGCGGGTACGTGTAGAATGTTATAGCGTTTAACTACATGCACATGATGCGTCCGGTTTAATTTGCGCGTACGATTCTGATTATTTGTTTTGCGCTCTTTTTAATGACTAGTGTAAGTAAAATATGTTAAATTTTATTAATTGTCGCCGATATTATGCATTCATGCAAATTATTACTGCAATATATTGACGTAGATATTAGTATACAACACCATTTATTTGAAGAAAATCCAGTCGTTTATTTAAAATGAAAACTTTCAAAACACTCAGGATGCAATCCAACATTACATTTAATGCAGAAAAATTTGGAAGTGCCTCTACATCCATTTTTAGCGCAGCGTCTTTGCGTTCCTTTCCTAATCCAATGGTGATTTTCTTCGGCCATTCGCACATGATTCTTGGTTGCCGATTTTGGGTATAATGCAACAGAATCATTTTTTGTTTTATAGTTTTTGTAATAAGTTTCCACAATTACCCAGCGAAACTCCAAAGCATCCACTCTGCTTTCGCTTTCATTCAATTGTCTTATGCGGTAAAGCTGATAAGCGTTGTTAATAGCCACATCTATGCAAAAGCGAAATAAAGGCCACCACCATTTTTTGCTTCGCAAGTTGATCATGTACGCCGCAAAATTTTGATCCAGTCAATCTGCACCACCCATGTAGCGGTTATATACATGCACAACTTTTGGTTGGGGAATATCAATTCTTTTTTTCGCTTCCTGGCTGTATCGCTTGACCTTTTGCACAGGTTCCTTGCCTGCAAATGTAGACAAAACGTTAACAATTTTATTGTCCTTCCAACGAACAGCTGCCATGTTGATATTTGCATCAACTGCAACATCGCTAGCACCTCGAGCTTCTTTTTCCATCATTTTGACGTCTTTTAGTGGTGGATTTTCCATCCTACACAACCGTACAGTTCCTGTAGCTGCAATCGATTTCAGTTGAAGGTACCGAATTAGCTTTGTGCTAGTAAAAAAATTATCCATCACGGCGTGATAATTGGATCCAGGGTGAGATGGTAACATCTTTAGCAAGTGAGCCACAACTGCGGCACCCAGCCCAAGACCAATATCTCCATACTCCGTAAAAACCGCATCTTTTCCAGCATATGGACGAAATTGGATGCAGTACCCCAAGGGCTTGGCCATAACCCACATTTATAGGCAAATTTGATGGGCTTGCCATGAATATATTGCTTAGCTCCATGTTTTCCAAAATATGGAACCATGGACTTATCGATGCTGACGTGTTGCTCTGGTATGTAGTTTTCCAAACATTGTTTGTTAAGAGAATCGAACAAAGGTCTGACTTTGGCAAATTTATCATTTTTATCCAAATGATCGTTATCACATAAATGCAGATATCTTTCGCATTCTTCAAATCTCCTCTTGACATCATGGATGACACCAGACGATTGTTCGTATCATCGCGCGTTTGCCAATACATATCTTGCCGGGGTAGACTGGCATAGCCACTGACAATAATAATCGCCAAGAACGAATTTAATTTTCTTTTGGTCATAATAAAATTGTGATTGCCTTTTTGTCGTGCATATCTTGTAGATTCATCACATATCCGTTCCAGCTCCTCATTGGCCCAGATGGTAGGTGCTTTCACGCAGCCTGGGCCGTGAGTAAGTCTGCTCATTGATTTTAAAAATGACAGACCGAAACCGAACCTACCAAAACGGAAGGGTATCCACCCATTCCGATGTTCAGTGTGGGTCTGTTAATCGGCAAACGTCCTTTTCAGGACGGGGCAATGTCAGGATAAAACTGCCCTTTTCAGGGCACATTGCCAACAAGTTCCGAAGACCCACTATTCTTCAGCTGAACATCGAAGGCCTCACTGCAAGCAAGATGAATGTTCTTCATCGCCTCGCTATGCAGTCTGAGGCACTCGTCATCCTACTGCAGGAGACCCACTGCACTGATGCAGAGAAGTTGGTGCTACCACACTACCAACTAGCTAGGTCTTCTTTAAGCAGGAAGCATGGCCTTGCCACGTTTGTTCACGAGCGACTGAGATACACGCTTTTGGACCAATCTCCACCGACATCGGAGATCGAGTGGCTGTGTGTGGACGTTGATGGCTATAAAATAGTCAACGTCTACAAACCACCGCCAACGCAATTGCGAACCCTGGATCTCCCAGTGTTTCCTCACCCCTGTCTTTACGCTGGCGATTTTAACTGTCGTCATGCTGACTGGGGTTATGATGACAACAGTCCGGATGGTAAGTGCTTGGCTGGATGGGCAAGTATTAATTGTCTTGCCCTCCTATATAATGCCAAGGACGCTGCCAGTTTTTATTCCGGCCGCTGGAACACTGGCACCAATCCAGACCTAGCTTTCGCTAGCGTAGGTCCAAACAGTCGCTTACCGGATAGACGTGTCCTTGAGAAGTTTCCCAGGTCACAACATCGACCCTCGCTTATTACACCACCAAGGTTTGCTATGGCAGTGCCAAGCATGCCTGTTAAGCGATGGAACTTCCGCAAGGCCAATTGGAGTCACTACATTGCTTTGACGAATAAATTCGCAAAGACTTTGTTGCCGCCTGATTCACTTGATGTGGATGCGGCTTACCAGGACTTCTGTAACATCATTAAGAAAGCAGCCAAAAAGACTATCCCACGCGGGTATCGAAATAACTATATTCCGTGTTGGGATGCAGAGTGTGAATCCCTCTATAAAACCTTTCTGCAGTCTCCTCAGGGTGACGACTCAAGTTTGGCTGCTACAACTCTGCTTGCCAAGCTTGACAGAAAACGGAGGGATCGATGGTCCGAAGCAGTTCGGAGCATTGACTTCTCACACTCTAGTCGTAAAGCGTGGAGTATTTTGAACAACCTTACTGGTAGGTCACGACACTCTCCTCGTCACTGTCCCGTTTCAGCCGATGCTATTGCATCTCAGTTGGTTAGAAATGGGAAATACGAGGCTGTTGATCGCAAGTCATCTCGACTTGTCTTTCAAGAAGTGTCTGACCTTTGGAGGGCCACAACACCAGATGCAGTAAATATCTCTGACAATTTTTCACAGAGAGAATTTGCTGCTGCCCTTCAACATTTAAAACCAGGTAAAGCTCCGGGTCCTGATTCCATCTGCCCCGAGCTTATACTCCATGCTGGAGCTGCTTTGAAGTCCTGGTTACGTGACTTCCTTTCTTCCTGTTTGCGCCGACTCAAAATTTCCAAGATCTGGAGAAGAGCGCTTGTGGTCGCGATCCCAAAACCAGCAAAGCCCGTGGGGGACCCAAAGAGTTATCGACCGATATCTCTGCTCTGTGTCCCCTACAAGATCCTCGAGAGGCTTATCTACGCCCGCGTTGAACCATTAATCGATCCACTGCTCCCTAAAGAACAGGCTGGGTTCCGACGCGGGAAGTCAACCGTAGATCAAGTTGTTCTGCTAACCCAGAACATCGAGGATTCTTTCGAGGCTAAAAAGAAGGCCGGTGCCGTATTTATCGATCTGACAGCTGCTTATGACACTGTCTGGCACCGTGGCCTTACCTGCAAGCTGCTGAGACTACTTCCGGATAAGCACATGGTCAAAATGATCATGGAGCTTGTCCGAAATCGAAGTTTCACCCTTACCACCGGTGACAGCAAGCAAAGCAGGCTACGCCGTCTTAAAAACGGCGTTCCTCAGGGATCGGTCTTGGCTCCCCTCCTATTTAACATCTATACGTACGATCTTCCTTCCATGATTTCCAGCAAGTTTGCTTATGCTGATGATTTAGCATTGTTGCACTCTTCTGGAAACTGGAAGGACTTGGAGGGGACATTAAGCCAAGACATGTCCACACTGTCAGCGTATCTCCAGACTTGGAGGTTGAAGCTCAGTCACACTAAGACGGTGACGACAGCCTTTCACTTAAACAACCGAGAGGCCAAACGTGAGCTAAAGGTCTACAACAATAGTAGACTTTTACCGTTCTGTCCAACCCCTACATACCTTGGGGTAAAACTGGACAGATCGCTCACGTTTCGTCACCATTTAGTGGCATTGCGCAAAAAACTATCATCGCGCGTCACACTGTTGAGGCGACTCGTGGGCTCGGGATGGGGTGCTGGTGCTAAAACACTACGCATAGCCACCTTGTCTCTAGTCTACTCAACAGCTGAGTACTGTGCGCCAGTCTGGTGTCGCAGTGCTCACACTCGCCTCATTGACAGTGTCTTGAACGACGCCTTGCGCATAGTTACTGGATGCCTGCGTCCCACTCCAACGGACCACCTACCTGTACTTTCAGGCATCCAGCCAGCTGAGCTTCGCCGACTGGGAGCGACACTCTCCTTGGCTTACCGTGGATCTCTGGACCCCGATCATATTTTGCATGGTCTCTTAAGTGGGTCCTTAGATACTGGCCAAGTGAGACTAAGATCCAGACGCCCGTTTGTGCCAGGTGCGCGGAATCTCTTGGACAATCTTGCCAGACTTGGCATCCGCTCCTCTGAATGGACAAATCATAAATGGAACGCGGAGTACTGTGAAAGTGCTTCCAGGCTCCGTGCTTTTGTGCCCGGGACCAGTGTCAGGCCTGTTGGGATGGGCTTACCCCGAGCAGCTTGGGTTAAGCTCAACCGCCTGCGGACTGGTGTTGGGCGATTCCATTCGTCCATGCACAAATGGGGTCTTGCTCCTTCACCGAATTGCGAGTGTGGCGCCTCAGAGCAAACCGCAGACCATGTACTAACAATGTGCCCCATACATCTGGCACCACATGGAGCACGCGGTCTGACGGTTTTGGATGACGAAACTCGATGCTGGCTTAATAACATCACTGCCAGCATCTGATCCAGGCAGTGCAGCAGTCTGGGGTAGTAAAAGGATAAACCCTCGGCCCCAGTTCTGTTTGTGTCTGGCCTGGAGTGGATACCCTTCAAACGATGACGACGACGATTAGTAATAAATCTTTCAAATAATTGATGTGGCAACAAATTTTCATCAAACGTTGGAGGAGGTAAATCCCATTTGTTCAACAGAGAGTCCGAATTAACATCTTTGTGTTGCCATTTTGGTTTGTCTTTGCTAGATGCAGTTTTGTTTTCTGTAGACTTGGATGTCTTTTTTCTCTAAAACAACAGACATGATTACTTCAACAATAACTATTATCGTTAAAAGGCAATGAACATACTTATTCTATTAGTATGAAACAGCCGTCTAAAAGATGCGAGGTCTGCGTGCTCGTGGGCAAAGTACTTACGTAGGTCCAAACAGCCTGACAAATGAAACATAACAGGACGGGAGCTCAACTTTAGCAACAGCTGTTTTTACAAAAATAATCCTGCCACGGAGTAATAATTATTGTATAATCAAATGAAAAGCACGTGCTTGCTTTGCGTAACGATTAAAACTAACCTTTTTGGATTTTGGCAAATCAGTGGTAGATTCTCTGCTCGTCTCGTTTGTTAATTCCAACTGCAAAATATAGCAGATTATTAGTAACATATCAAAGCTAACTATAATTCTTAGTTACTGTAGTTTACTAAAAGCGAAAAAGACCATATACGATTTTGCTTATTTGAAGTTATGACAATACTGCAGATAGGAAGAAGAATTCGCCATCGCTGTTTAAAACTCTTTTTTCTAATTTTTGAACTCTCTCGTTTTCAACTCGCTTCTCTCTCTCTCTCTCTCTCTCTCTCTCGTACACTCTCTCTCTCGTTCGTTCTCACTCTTTCTCCCTCTGCTCTCTGTTGCTCTATACCAGGGGTCCGCAAATACTTTTCAGTGCGACCCAAAAAGTATTTGCCCTGAATTCACGCGACCCAAAAATTTAGTGAGCGCCATTTTTGTGGAGCATTATTTTAAATATATTGCTAACAATTTTAATGCTACTATTCAATGTAAGCAACTTTTTTATATGTTGTAGAAAGTTAGCAGTCACAAACAAGAAATCATTGCGTTTATTCTTTCTAATGAGAAGTATGAGCTTCGTGTGTACAACACAATAAACCAATTCTGGGCTTGATATGAGAGACGGCAACTCGAAGATCATCTTCCACTTCTAATCTTGATCTGCATTTGTTTTTGATGTATGATAATGCGGAAAATGTTATTTTACGTAAGTAGGTGGTTCCGAAAGGCAAAAGAACATTCTTTGCAGCTGCTGATAACTGTGAATATTCTTTCTCCACTGAAATTCAAAATTTAGCCAAACTCCTTTCATTATCAAAACCAATCTTTAAACCGCGGTCACTTGACAGATCATCCAGTTCTTTAATCAATTCTGCTGAGAGATGGCGCGTACTTAAATACGGTGAAGGGTGATAAATATCCAATCGTATTTTTGTGGATCTATGTCTTCTGGAAAATATTTATCAAACCGTTTTAGAGAATATAATATATTTAATTAGGTTATTTATAAGCAGATTAGTTATAATTATATCTAATTTATTTATCTTATTTATATCTAATTTATTTATCAAACCATTGAGTAAGATCTTGAAGATGGTCAAAGATGGATTGTTTTACAATGTTTTGACTTAACTCGTTTTCTTTGAGAAAATCATTCAGCTCAGAAAACATATCCATTTTTCCGCTTTCAAGTAGACCAGCCCAATGTTGAAGTTTCTTTTTGAAGGCTTCGATCTTGTTATTCGCTGTTAGGATGTTCATTGATACACCTTGTAATGACAAATTCAAGCCGTTTAATTTCTTAAAAATGCAAGATAAGTACTGCAGTTTTACTATCCAGCCAAAGTCAAAAAGGTTGGAAGCAAGTTTGTGTTTTCTATCCATGAGAAACAAGTATACCTCATCCTTCAGCTTGTACAAACGGGTAAAAACTTTACCTCTCGATAACCACCTCACTTCTGAATGAAGGAGAAGACTTTTATGGTGCGAGCCCATTTCATGACGTAGAGTCATAAATAGTCGTGTCTAGAGAGGTCTTGATTTAATAAAGTTAACAATTTTTATCGCTGCATTAAGAACACTTTTTAAATCTGGGTCCAGTGTTTTGCTGGCAAGATTTTCTCTATGAATAATGCGAAGGTTAAAGTTGATTCGAGGCCCAACTTGTAATACTCTTGCCAAAAAACCTTTATGTTTTCCTGCCATAGCCCCAGCTCATCAGTACAAATGCTAATACGCTGCTTCCAAGATAATCCATCATTCTTTAGTCTCGTGTCCACTGCTGAGAAAATGTCCTCACCTGTGCGTGTTCCTAACAGCGACGCGCACATGAGTAAGTCTTCTTCAGGTTTCCCATTGGCTATATATCTGACAAACACAATCAACTGCACTAAACCGGACACGTCCGTGGATTCATCTAATTGCAAAGCAAATTTTTTTCTTTTCACTACAAATGGTGTCAGCATACAATGAAATTTCTTTTAGTTCTTCAGTTATCTTGTCTCCATGCATAATTTGGTGCCACAGCAACAGGTTTAATAAGGGTTTCTCCGATCGTGTGTGGTTTTTTATCTTTTGCGATTAGATATACCACTTCATAGGATGCCCTCTTTTCACTTGACAATTTTTTTTTCTAATCGGCGGAAAAAAGGTATTGGTTTGTAAATGAGTTTCGGATGCTTTGCTTTAATATGTCGTTGCAATTTCCCTGCTTTCAGCTCTCGTTTGCAAGGACCTCAGAGCAAACAACGCATTGAGTACGAGGCTCATCATTTATAAGTATACTCGTGAAACCAAGCTTTATAAATTCTTCGCTGTACTTTTGCCTAGCTCTATGAAACTGGTTTGGACGTTGTATTTCTTTTCTCTATGAGGCTGAGAATGTGCTCATTTGCTTGTTGCTGATCCTCACTGCTTGAAGACACAAAGATTTTTGTTGGCACATCTACCGTACTGCTCTCATCTAACTTTTCTGCTGGATCGCTCGCTGTCCGCTTTTTTGGAGTATTTGTTAGTAACCAGTTTCTCAACATTCAGTTTTGACTAAAACTAATTTTACTAAAATTGATGAAAAACCTGAAATAGTAATAGGAGTATTAACACATCATAACCAAAAGGTGTATCTGTGACGTAAGTCGTAAGCATGGCAGCAAACTCATCGTTAATTTTCCTGCTCCAAAAACTTTAAAATGTTTTAGCTCCTTTTTAACAACTCAATGAGCGAACTTAAACTTTCTAACGCTAGCTAGCCAGCTGAAACATGCAACAAAGACATTGAAATTTTATTTGCGGTGATTGATTGTTACCTCATCAATCGTAACAATTGGCACTTGTTACGTCAAAGGACATCAATTTTCAAAACTTATGGCTAGAAAGATAAAAAAAATACATATTATGACGCAAAGTCAAAAAGTTTTAAAAAGCAAAAAGTTCAAGAAAATAATTGAAAAAATGATGACGTAAAATGCGTCATTATGTCAGAATAAATTTTGTTAATTTAATTTTTTGGCGACCCAAACTGGGTCACGACCCACTATTTGCGGACCCCTGCTCTATACAACAAGTGAAATTGTAGAGCTGGGAAAATATTTTACAAGATGAAAATCCCCGCGGTTGGGCAAATAATTTACAAGAAATACATTTCGTTTTTTTCAAACGACATAAACTTATCAATCCGGAATATTTTGCAAGAAACAACAAATAAATTAATATGATGCTAAAAAAGTTGTTATGTTTTGTTTTTGAAAAAAAACAAAGTTTATCGCTTAGCCTAAGTTACAAGAAACCATTAAAAACTATAGTTAAGCTAAATGAAATATTACTTTTTTTTTTTTTTTTAAATTAATCAATAATAAAGTTATAAACTCGCTTTTAAGTTTTCATTCTCGATGGTGTTAAAAATTGACGATTTCTTTGCAAGAAGTAAGAGCAGGGTAAATGCTTTACAAGATGAAAGTAACCGCAGTTGGGCGAATAATTTACAAGGAATACATTTCGTTTTTTCGAATAACATAAACTATAAGCGATTACTTTGCAAGAAAAAACAAATAAATTAAAAAGATGCTAAAAAAGTTGTTATGTTTTGTTTTTGAAACAGACCGCTCACGTTTCATCACTATTTCAGAGGCATTGCGCATGGAACTATTTTTGCGTGTCATGCTGTTGAAGCAACTTGTAGGCTCAGGATCAGGCAATGGTTCCCAAAACACTGCCCACAGCTGCTCTATCTTTTGTCTATTCAACATCTGCTGACAAGTTGCAGAGCACTGCAATACATGCTGACTGTGGTTTATTTATTGGGTATCAAATGCCAGCCTAAAAGACCTTACCTATAAAGATTATGTGGAGTGCTACCTGGGGGTGCCATTTGTTCAGAAAAACTATGCCACGCGATAGATTTTTGGAAATAATGAAGTAACTTCAATTTGACCTAAAAAGCAAAAGAAGAAAAAATTTCTTGCAAGATAAATTTTGTTTAGCGTCGTCACTGTGAAATCCGTTAATTGAAAATTGCCAGAAGGCATATATTTCTGACGCAAACATTACAGTTGTTGCCATGCAAAGCTTGCTGCAAATTAATCCAGTACATGGCCAACAAACCAGACAAGTTTGGTTTGAAATTCTGGATGGCTATGCATTCCGAGTAGTCCTTATTTAGGAACAAAGTACTTATTCAACGGCGTTCCTTATTTAGGAAAAGATGAGTCCAGACTTGACGACGTGAGTGTGCCAACTAGTGCAATCGCGAAACTGATGAGTCCATTATTTGGAAGAGGCTACAACATTACTTGTGACAACTATTTTACATCATTGGATCTTTCGTTGCGCCTTGCGCACAAAAGATGCAGTACAGTTGGGACGATTTGTCGGAATCGAAGGGAAGTTCCGGAAGTTTTGAAAACAACAAGTCAATTGCACAAAACTGTAGTTTTAAAATCAACCATATCAACTGCTGTAACTATAACAAAATACCAGTGCAAGAGGTTCAAATCTGTAAGTATTTTGATTACTCTCCATCCTTATGTTACAATCACAGAGAAAGACAATCCTAAAAAAAAGCAGACACGATCATGTTTTACAATAGCACTCAATGTAGAGTAGATGTACTGGATCAATTGTCCCGGTGTTATTCTATAAAAGCAGCTAGCAGGCGGTGGCCTATGCATGTCTTTTAAAACGTTTTGAATTTAGCTCTCATCAACAACTGGATTCTTTATAAAAAGGTAACCAAATCCAGCATCAGTCGTCGTGCTATTATCCAACAGGTGAGCGAAGAGCTTACTGGTCCCCAGCTTGCAATGGAGTTTGTTCCATTCACAGGAAGGTCCAATTCTCCTTTCTCCAAGAAGTGATGCACCTATAGAATTGCAAAATGCAGGAACCGATCCACATACGAGTGTGTTGCTTGCAGAAAACCAATCTGCGAAAAGTGTTCAACCAAGAGATGCCATGACTGTGCTTGAAATACTGTGAGAAAAAACGATTATAATTTTTTCAATACAGTTTGTTTTTCAACTTGCTGTAATTTATTGATCTATTAGGTAATATAAGAAACAGGCTTTAGTTATGTCCACGGTTAAACTATTTAAAAGTGACTGTGTAAAACACAACAGTTTATCAAAATTTTAGTGTCTGTTATGAGAAGAATATTGCTGAAATATAAATTGAATGTGTGAAATCACAACGTAAACTCTTAAAACCAAACATAAAAGAAAAAGGAATTACTGCTTAGTGTTTAAGTTTCCAGCGTGATTCCTCTTTCATGATTTTACAAATTTGCTTAGCATTAATTATCTCCTCTTAAGCATACAAAACAAAAATGCAAAAAAGCTAGCGTTAAAACAAGTATTTTTATTCAAATAATACAGCTGCGTCAATTGACGTGTTCCGTCCTTCTTGGTAGTTGGAAATTCCTGTCCTTCTAGTGTTAAAAACACAACTTTGAACTCATTTTTTCAAAAAATTGTAACAAAGGTATTGAACTTTTTATTGACTGCTTTCTTGTTTTTTTTATCGGCAATTAATGTACAGTGTACATTAAAATTTTTCACCTCACCGTTTTCGACTGCTTTCTATTGGACACGTGTGTGCTTTATACGTGTTTTCATTTTTTCCCTCAATCAAGAATTGTTGGTTGTAAATTAGGAGCAGCCTAGCTTGGCTGCTTAGTCGCCGCGTAACCGCTCAGTCGATTCAATTAACTTTACGTGACCTGTCATCAGCATGACCTGCAATTCTGATCTATAGAACCGAAACATTGACCGGTAATCAAAGCAAACTTAGATCAATACCATCGTTGTTAAGTTAGTTGTTATTATTACTTATGAGTTGTTTGTAGTAGTTTAGTAAAATCATGTCAATGCATTTAGCTGAAGACAGTTTTTTCAGCACTAAAACTACTAAAGAAAAGAAACGCATATGGGTGGAGATCGGTCCTTCTTCTTGACTGTGATAGTTATAAATAAAAATTTTAGGTTTACATTAGGGTTCACAGGTTGCTTCTTGCTCAAAGGATTGTAAAGTATTTCACACTTCATAATAATTTTAATCATAACGATGTGGTTTGTTTCCGTTGAAAGTGATTCGTAATTTTGTTACAGAGAATAATCGCGTCTCTTGTAGCGCGGCTCTCACATTATACGATATAACGCCCAATTCGTTGTCTATTGCGTTGTATGTATTATTTTTCTCTTTTCGACGGATTGACGTAATATGTTTTTCAAGCTTTTACTACAGCTCGCTTATTGTAGAATTTTCGCTTATATGCTACTTGGCTCGAAAATCAGCGATCTCTCTGGAGGATTGCAGAACTGTCTGGCGTTTACGAGCGAATTTGCGTCTCGTGATCTTTTTTCTATATAAAGCCGATGCGTAGCGAATTATTAAGATTAGATGTGATTTGGAGACGACTCAATTGGAAGTAATTGGTTGGGCGCGGAAGACCCGTTAGTTTTTGTATTGGTCGTTGAGTGTTGAATTTATTTTGTCCAATGGCTGGGGTTGTGTTCTACAGAGGTAGAATTATTTGTGTTGATTGAGTCGAGTTATAGTGTTGATTTCGCTTTGCAGTTTGGCAAAGCGTGGAATAGAAGTTTCATCGGTCGTGATTTTTGTAATACATTTGTTTTTATTAGAGACAGTGGTCTCTGTTTGTTGTGAAGAAGAGTCTTCAACGAAACCAATCCGAGCTTTCGTTAAACCAACTGTATAAAAGCTTTTGGCTCATAGCAAGACTACTTCTTGAGCCGGAATAAAATAAAATTTAGACACAGCTTTGTTTCAGCGCAGGTATTCGGGTTACCTAGCTCAACTGGTCCTTTGGGATTCCCGAACAAAGTCTGTGACAACTATAAATTCTACTGTATCTTTAAATGGGAAAAACGGTTTAAAAAGAAAAAAGATTGAATAGAAATGTGTAATAGATCCCTGCTTTAAAGTGAAATATATCACCGAAACTCAACACAGCTCGAGAAAAATCTTTTTTTTAAAGAACACTGCCATTTAGACACAAATCCAAAAAAATCCGGACAAACTTAAAATGTGTCAATTCACGCGCTTGGTCGTTTTAATGCTAAAGGTGAGACAATATTTAAGTTGAGATAAGGTAGATGTGCATTCCATGTTGGTGATAAAACATTTTCAAAACACTTAATAACCAAAGCAAAAATTTTGATTAAAACAAAAAATTAGGGTATTGAATTATTTCAATACCTAGTAGATTTAAACAGAACCACGAAATATATAACTGGATTAATTCAGTTGTCCAACAACTTGTAATACAGTGAAATTTTGTTATATAGCGATCGTCGGGGTCCATAAAACTTCATCGCGTAAAATGCGGGGTCGCGTTGTATCGGGATTTAAACATATGTAACCACATTTTCTATAATGGATTTTAGTTAAGCTGGGTGCTATCTAGCCCTTTGTGATCCAATTTATTTTGTCAGTGCAACCGACTTAGGCACTTTCTTGTTGTGATATAAATTAAATAACACGTGACAGGTGATTGAGCGAAATATTATTCAAATCTATGATCATACAGCATTAAACAGGATCTTTACTGTATACTTTCACTCAGAAATTAAACAAATCTTTTTGGATATAATAACTAAACCCATTTATTTCTAATGTCGTTCATGAACGCCAATGGGTCATATAGGGGTAGAGGCATCTGCATCAGCTGACCTGCATCAATTGTATCAGTTGGGATCCATCGATTAATTGCGATATATTTAAATTTGCGTTAAATCATGGCACATTATAAGTTAAGTTGAATTACTTTGATATTGAGTTGAATTATTAAGAAATTTGAAACTTCAAGCAAAGCATTTGCATAAATAAAAGATCATATTTCTGGGAGATAAGACAGATGTAAACCTTAAGTTGGTAAACATATTTCAAAGATTTTTTTGAAACGTCAAAACGCTGTTGCGCGGAGTAAAAGTTTTGGATGTTACAATTTTTAATTTGATCAAAAATCACATAAAACTAAAACAACCTTTTTTTCTCAAACTTATTTAAATAGATAACTGGAATATTTTACGTATCCAAGTCTGCACTGCCTGGACTATTTCAATTGCATAATTTTTTTACCATAAAATTGCTATGGAAAGCAGTTATATTATTAATGAAGTCAGCCAAAAACGTTTATTTAATTCTTTGATTTTGTTTCTGTCGTTCTTTATTATTGTGATTAAATCAATTAAAAAATCTTTAATTTAATGTGGGTGCTTTCCATAGCACTTGTATAGTAAAAAAGTAACCTTTTTATCGAATTTATTTAATTTTTTTTGTAATCAACTCACTTTCTGTTTCTTTGATTCGTCGTGGCAAACGCCAAAAAAAAGTTAATTAATATCAAGCTGATAACTTTTTAGTTTTTTTTGCCGTCTGACACATCTTTCAGAAAAAACAGTTAAAAAGAAATGAAAAAGAATAAAGTTTTATACAAGTTTGCTGACATTTCTTCAAAACCCTCTTTAGCCGAAAAGCAAGATGTTAGTTGAGCCAAAAACTTAATTCTGCCAATAAAGGCGAAAGTTGTTTTTGTGTAAAGCAATAAACAAAACAGTCATAAACAGAGGTAACCCTATAAAGAAGCATATCGAAGCCCAGCAAAGCCTTAAATTGATGATATTTATAACAATTTGTCAACTTAGCCAAAACTAGGTCAATAATCATAACATTATAATTGAAATGGTCAAAGCAGAACTAGACTGCTTTAAACTTTTTCTTAACTTTTTCGCTGCTAGATCAGAGTTTGGCAACCTTTTTCTTACAGCGGAACAAAACGGAACTTTACTAGGTTTCGGCGGCCGTACTAATTTTTTACTAACAATTCCATATTCCATTTGCTTAACAGTTTACGATAATGTTAAAATATGTGCATTTATGGAACTTTAGTAAGTTTACTTAAATAAACTTTGAGTTTTATCAGTTAATAACAAAAACACAAAATACAACGAACAAAAATTAATAGCATAACGTGCAATTATTAATAGCATAACATAATGATATATTTGATATTTTTCTTGATTGATATTCTGAAGTTTAGGTAGTAATTTGGATGAAATAAAAAACATGACATTTTAAAAAGAAACGCAAAAATATTTGGAGATTGTAGAAAATTCCACGTTATTGGGCTTAAATATAAACTCAGAAAAAATTGTCCCTGAGAAAAGGATTCATAAATCTAAAAATATTTTGAGAGAGCTTTGCAGCACCCTACTTGTTGTTTTTTAAGAATCTAATCTGGTTTACCAATTTTTTTATTTCATAGAAAACAAAGTTCGTAGGTTACTTTTTAATAATCGCAATATTGATTTTTAGTATTTTATTCATCACAACAAATCTGGCTTGTTATGCTTAGATTCTAGCACGGAACATATCGTTTCAATCTTGTTTTTTAAAAAACTAAACATGAGTACAGTAAAATCATATGTTTTGTGCTGAAATCTAAGCACAGCAAGCCAGATTCGTTGCAAATCATGCCATTACTCGGGGTGGAACGTTTTTTGTTTCAGTTTAAAAAATTCAATATTGCAAAAATAAGTTAAACTTTTGTGAAACTAAAATGCATCGTGTGTTTGCTTGGCCTCGGAAAAGTTACTTTACGTCAGCATGACGAATTGCAATGATATAAAATGATTAACGTTTCCTCAAAGTGCAACGGACCGTGCCATGACTCAGTTTCAAAACATTTTATATTTAGTTCAGTATCAAGAATTTCGATGTTGTAAAAATAACTTCTTAAAAAAATCGTGTTAGTACCATTTTATAAACAAAGATTGTTGATATTGGCGTCTGCAATCAGTGCATGCATCAATAAGAAAAAAAATACTAAAAGGCGACTTTTATAAGCTTTTAGCCTTAAATTATTGTCTAGTTTTTAGCCTACACTCAATTTAATTTCTATTACCTACACAATGTTTAAAAAGTTTTCCTTTTTGAGTCCAGGGCTTGTAAAGCGGCTTTTCATTCCGAGATGTGTCAAGAGAACTTGGACTGTCTCTTCTATTGCACAAGGTCATCGTAGTTCCAAAATTTGTGTTTTTTTCGCAGTCAATTAATTATTCAAGTACTGTTCTTGTTCTTGTAGCAAAACTGTTCTTATCGACGCTTTTCTGAAACAGCATGAACCAAAAAAGATCTGTTGTCAAAACATCTTTAAATTTTCATTCTCTTTGGATCCTTGGAAGATCTTTGAAAACCTGAATTGCGGTTTGTATAAACTCCAAGTTTACTTCATGTTTATTTAATTAATCCGCTTTTTACCAATTTATCCATGTGGGAACATAATATAAACTTTTATATATCTTTAAAGAAGATTATATTTTTTATTTTTTTTTTATACTTTCTGTATAATCATAAATATGTAAGTTTTTTTTAATCAATCAATCAATCTTTGTTTATTTGTTGCAGAATGTATATACAATACAGAAAACAATAGAATATTATTTCACCATTATTTGTTAATATGATTCTACAACAGGGATGCAGCGAAAGACCCTCAATAGGGTCACCAAGTCATCCACATCCCTTTATAAGATGGGTACACATTCAATTATTTATCAAATACACACACAACAACAGCAACAACAAAAAAAATGTTTAGTGAAAATAAAAAGCAGTTTGATTAATAAAGCAAATAAACAATAGGCCTATAAGTTTAATCAGAAAAATAAAGTAGCACATCTCAAACAACACAAGCAAAGCATAAAAAAAACAAAAAAAAAAAACAAGCAGAGCCAAAAGATGTAAAAGTGTTTTCACCACACTAAGCAAGAAACAACAAAAAACAACTAAGCAATATCCAATCAGTCAGAAAAAAAATGAAGCAACACATGACAAATATGGTAAAAAATAAGACAAACCAAATTTGAAAAATTATGAGGATTTGGAATTAATTTTTAAACAAGCTGCATAAAGATGAGAAACACCAGACTCGAGTTCCAGGTCTAATAAGAGCGAAACTCGAGTCTGGTGTTTCTCATCTTTATGCAGCTTGTTTAAAAACAAATCAAATTAAAAGAAAACTGCAATCTAGTCATCAGATATATTTATTTCATAAGCATTTAGTAAATGCTTTTTAAGTTTTTTTTTAAAACCAATGTATGATAAATTTTTGATTTCTTGTGAAATGTTTGACCACGTTTGCAATTCGAGATAATGTAGTGTGTTTTTGCCAAAATTTGTGCTAAATCTTGGAAAAAAATATCTGTTTTGTTTTTTTTGGCGAGTGTTGTATGAATGTATAGAGTCCAATTTTGTAAAATAGTTGTTGAAAAAGATGGGTAATGAATTGTTTTCAAATTTATACATAAATTTGGCATATTCTAATTTAGATAAATCTGACAGTTTTAAAACCTGAAATTTTGTATATACCTCGTAGATTATCAATCAAAGTTCTTTTATGACTGAATAAACAAACTCTAATGAACTTGTTTTGAATTATTTGTAGTGGATGAAGAGTGCTATTATTTGCACGTCCCCAGTTGATTAGTGAATATTGCAAATGTGATTGTACCAAAGAAAAATACACAGTTCTTAAACAGCGAAATGGAACAAAATATTTTAATTTATAGAAAACACCAAATATTTTTGATAGTTTACTGCACAAGCTAGATACATGAGCTTTCCAATTTAATTTATTGTCTAGCAAGACACCTAAATATTTTACATGTTTCAATGGTTTAATGTTATTGTCGTTAAGTATTAATTTAAATGAAGAAGGTTTTAAACTTTTGTTACTTATTATCATATAAGATGTTTTGGAGTAGTTTATAGATAATTTCTTAAATTTCATCCAAAGATCTATTTTATTTAGTTCTTTATTCATTTCATGTTGAAGATCATTTAAGTTTTTATTTGAAAGGTGAAGAGTGGTATCATCAGCAAATAGAGTTGTCTGACACTGCGTGGCATTTGGAAAATCATTTACATAAATTAAAAACATTAGAGGGCCTAAGCAACTTCCTTGGGGAGCTCCACATTCCATAGTTTGAAATTTTGAGCTTATTTTCCCAATTTTTGTGCATTGACTTCTACTTGATAAATATGATTGCAATAAATTCCAAATTTTACCTCTAAATCCATATCTATAAAATTTTCCAAGTAATATTTCATGATTAACAGTGTCAAATGCTTTGCTTAAATCCAAGAATATTGAGCAAGTATACTTGTTATTGTTTAAATTTTTTAGTAGTTGATCATGTGTGGAAGTAAGAGCAAGTTTAGTGGAATGTTTATTTAAAAACCCATATTGACATGTATTTATGATTTTTTGTTTTGTGAGAAAATTTAGCATTTTTTTATGAAGAAGTTTTTCAAATACTGTAGATATTGTGGGCAATAAAAAAATAGGCCTAAAGTCTGTAGCAGAAGTTGGAGGATTTATTTTAGGAATTGGAATAATTTGTGATTGTTTTAGTATTTTTGAAAATGCTTCATTTTCAATACATTTATTATATAATTTTGTGAGTATGGTACTAATTACTGTTTTTGATAACTTAATGAACTTGGAGCTAATTCCGTGTAATCCATGAGTAGATTTTGTTTTTAAGCAATTTATACTATCTATTACTTCATTTTCATTTATTTCATTTATTGTGAAACTATTTAATATATTTCTATTAAATGTATATGAATATGAAAGATTTGTAGAAGGAATTTTGGCAGCCATATTTTCTCCTATATTAGTAAAATGATTATTTATTAAATTGGCAAATTCTTCAGCATTAGTTTTATATTTCTGTTTGCCAATTTCAATTGTTTCTGGAATATTTTGTTGGGATGACTTTTTATTTTTTGAAATTAAGTTATTGATTATTTTCCATGTTTCTGTTTTGTTATCTCTGTGTTCATTGAATAAATTATTATAGTACTGGCGTTTTGAAATTTTCTGTATATGCGTTAATTTGTTGGAGTATGGTTTGTACAATAAAAGTTTATTGCTATCACCATGTTTATAACAAGTTCGAAATAATCTATTTTTTGTTTTAATAGATGTGTATATACCTTTTGTTATCCAAGGTTTTAATGAAAGTTTTTTTTCTCTCTGTGATAGCTGTTTGAATGGTGCATGTTTATTTAATACATCTAAGAATAAAGAAATAAAACTTGAGAAATTACTATCTAAATTACTCGGTGCTAAAATTGTGTCCTTCATAGCATGAAGTCTATCACTGAGGTCTTCTATAAATCTTTCAGCATTGAAATTTCTCATGCATCTAGTCAATGCAGTATCATTATTAATACAAATGTAATTATATTTTTTCAACGTAATAAAAATTGGTAAATGGTCAGATATGTCATACAAGCAAACACCACAAACTTTATCACGTGTAGTGTTATTTGAGTAGATATGGTCTAATAACGAAGGTTTGCTATGCAGATTGCAGAGAGTATCTTGTTGCTCTGTTAATAAGGGAGTGGCATCCGTTTGACTCTAACATTTGAACATATGAGGCAATATTTTTATTAGAATTACTCAATAATAAGTTTATGTTTATATCTCCACAAAATATATAGTCACATTTTGAATTTTCAAAATTCATTATTGCATTATTTAAACAGTTTTGAAATTCCTAAAAGTTGTATTTAAGATGTCTATATATCACTCCCACAATAATTTTTTTGCCAAGATTTTGTTTAATTTCAATCCATAGATCTTCACATCCATCCATTTATATCAAAATAAATTTTATCATTCACTTAAAACTTAATCTTTCTTTTAACATATAAAGCCACACCACCAGCATTTGTGTTAGAGTCTTTGTGCAAAAAAGAATATTGAGCAAGTGACATATTATCTACAGTATTAGTTTTAATTTTGGATTCTGATACTGCAATAATATCTGGTAAGTAACCAGTTTCATTTAAAAGTTCTTCAATTTTTTCTTTATTTTTTTTTAAGCTTCTTGCATTAAAATGAAAGATGCTTAAGTCATTTTGAGAACTTTTAGTAAATATCTTTATCATTTCTGTTACATCATAATAGTTTGAGTTTTCAAAATTATTACTTAGTACTTCACTGTCATCTGCATTTTTTGGTGTAATGTCAAATTTAGTGGAATGTTGAATATGTATTTTTGGAGGACTTGAATTTATCTCATTAAAGTCATTCAATTGTTAAAAAGGAAAAAGAGAGTCTATGCATAATTTAAGCCACTGTAGTTTTCTCCAGCTTTTTTTTCGGAGAAAAAATAGATAAAAAAGTAATCTAATAAATTTGTAAAGTTGGCTAAATTTAATTTAACCTATTAATTGCAATGCAAGTCTTTGCTGAAAAAATGCAACTTTTTTAAAGCGGAGATATTTATTATCGTTGATCAATGCTTTTAACTTTAAAGATTTAGTTGCATGGTGCACTTATTTTAATTGTTTATAAATGATGTTTGCATATGAGAGCATTGGAGGTTTTAATCAAACTGTTGTTGAAGTTAGATGCAAAGTAAAAGCCTAGAATAGAGGATCAAAATCGGTGGGTCGCACAGAGATGGTGTAAAAAAGTGTTCAAATGATATGTTCAGAGACTGGTTTTTGTTGAAAAGGGACGAGTTCATGAAATTGGGTGGGGAATGAAAGTAAAGACTTTTTGTTTAGAGATCAATACTTTCTAGGAATGAAAATCAAGAAATCTGAGACAGGTTCAAAGTGATTAATTTTTTTGGTCTTAAACCTATAATTTGGAAACGATTTCGTGAAATCGCGTGCGGAATGAAACGAAAGACTAAACACATACTAAGTTTCTCTCCCCTCCCGCATTCTGCTTGGTCATGACTGAGTTACGCCATTCAAACAAACGATTTAGTTATTATTTTCTTTGATGACAAATATCCTTTTTCTATACGAAAATCCGTGATTTTGTAATAAGTGATCCGCAGTTTCTTAGTAATATGCGGCCTGATAAACTAAGCAATAAAGGCACTACGAATCCAAGTTGACGATCAGCCAACGCGTACAAAGAGAAGAAATACAAAAAATTAAGCTTGGGAAAAATAACAGTTTACGATTGAAGGTTTGAGAAACCAAGCTTTGCGAACTAAGGACGAAATACGTAATGCAGCGAGCGAATAATATTTTGCACAATAAACATGCTTGAATGCTTTGTGAAAGATGAGTTTGCTACAAGGCTAATTAAGAATTAAAAATTAATTGTAAATTTTCCAGAAGGAATTGTTTTTTTTTAATGTCACAAACTTTACGTAAGAATTTAAAAGAACCAGTTGAACAAGGTAACCTGAATACCTGCGCTGAAGTAAAGCTGTGTCTATTTTTTTATATATTCCGGCTCAAGAAATAGTTGCCACAAGACTAAATCTTTTTATACAGTTAGTTCCAACTAAGTTTGAATTTAATTCTTTTAAAAACTTTTTTTAACTACAAAAAATATATTTACAAAATTCACAAAGCTTAATCGGTTCACAAAAATTCGGCTTCCACGCTTCACCAGCTTCAAAACAATTTCAGCCACAACTTAATAACTCATGACATTTAATCTTTTGTTCTTTTTGCGCAAACGCATACGTAATTACCAAAAGCTTATAAAACCCTTTAAGAATGTGATTGGAACGCACTTTGATAATCACTGATCTAAAAAATAAGTTTTTTTTCTCGAAAATTCTTCATCAACGCACAACTACATTTAACTCGTACAGCTTGTAAATTGAAGAAATTTTTTTCGTATAAAGACAAACAACCTCATCTGCATCAATTCAACATCATCTATCAATTAAAAATTGATCGTGGAGTTCTGAATATTAGACAAACCGGCAGAAATCTAATAAGAAAACTCAACAACCACACATTGATTTGCCTCTCCAACAAGAAACTTAAATAACAAAACACCAAGTTGTAAATAGAACGCATAAGATTAACTTTGATACTTGCAAAATTTTAGCATTTTTAAATCATTGTCGAAAACGGTTGATAAAAAAATTTTTACACACCCAAAAGTTTGATTTGAATTATGAAAAGGATTGTATGTTTTTGTACGTGTATACTTTTTTTTTGGTCAAAGACATATACTTGGGTGTAGTGGTGAACTGTACTTTTTTGATTAAATGTTTATACTTATTGAACATTTATTGAACAAGGTAAAAGGACAGTAATTTTTTTTTGGAGGATTTTATTAATAAACTGTCGGCGGAATAGCTCAGTATAATAAAACTCTGACTGGATAAAACTTCTGCCCTTAGAAAATACAATTCAAGAAAAGCTCCTCAATAAGGTCACGCTGTTCACTACAATGGGGATTCTGCTTAATGCAAAGCAGCAACGATCCCAAAGAAAATGATCGAGCTTCCACCTGTTTAATAAAAAGCCATTCTCCTGAAATAATCGTTGAAAACAAGTCTTTTTGGAAAGTTTAACGACAAAAGACAGCTTATTTCGGTGTTTATCAATATTAAGTGAAGTTGAGCGTTGGTGATAAACTTTTTGGTTTAACAATTAACTTACATAGACGTAACTACGGTTTTATTGCTTACGCGCTATTTTTTCAAAAAATAATGCTTAGTTAAAATGTTAAATTGAGCATAAAATTGAGCCAATGCTATTTGTTTTTTTAATAAGAAATTTTTCGTAAGAGCTATTTATTGTTCTGCGCATTTGAAAAGCATTTTGAAGTTTAGTTTAAACGTTTTTAAAAATATATTAGATTAGAATTTTTCGATTCTAGGTTAGAACACTTTTTGTTCGTTTCAAGCAAAAAAAGTGATCAAAAAAGTAATAGATTTATGATTGATCATAAATGTCTACATTTAATAGATGAGATAATGTAAATCTAATCAATTTTTTATAGGGGACTTTAGGTGTAGAACCATAAGTGCTTGTTGTCATGAAAAACTTTTGTTTTGTTTCTGTCTTTTGTTACTTTTTTTTTGCAATATCACAAAGCAATGACTTCGTCTGTTTAAGTCCAAACAATCCTTCTGTTATTGACAATTGCAAATTTATTCCTGGAAAAAGCGGATTGAAAGGATCAAAAGGAGAGAAAGGAAAGCCGTATGAAATCCTACCAGAACATATAAAAGGTTTAGAAGGTGTAAAAATATAACAAAATTTCAAACTAGTGCTATCAAAATATAATGTTTCAAGTTTAAACGCAGTGAATAGTTGCCGGTAATAGCTAACTGCTGTTGTTTTCCTAATTTTTTTTGAATTTCTGCATATAATTTCTAAAAAACTTATCTTTTCAGAGAACATTTATGCTGCTAACGCAAGGTTGAATAATTTGAACGGTAAGTTAAGTTTTAGCCACAAACACAGATTGATTTTAAGCAAACTATTTTTAGAACATTTTTATCTGTTTTTTTTTGCAACTTACTTAGGCAACGTCGAAAATATTACCTGCTTTTTTTATTTAATTTTTTTAGAAAAACATAAATTTGGTTTTCTTAAAAAATCTTTCGGAGATGCCAAGATATTGCTGTTTAGTTAAATTTTTTATTTGTTTTTCTAGTTTTTTTTTACAGAGATATAATAAAATTTAGAACTGCTTGCCAGGACCGCCAAGCAGGAGAAAATGCCGTAAAGTGTCCTTTCCGAAGGACACAACATAATGGCACATTTATTATGATTGTAGACAATTAATTATTCTCCTAAAACAAAAAAAAATTGAAAGTTTTAAAATAATCTTAATATAATTATGCTTGGCGTTTCAGATCAACTGGTGAAACTGAATTATCTAGTGCCAAATTTTCCACTTACAGGCAAGTTTTTAAGTAACTGTAATAAAAAAAGTTTATTCTCTAAATTATGATGTAAACTACTTGGCTTTTTTTATTTAAAATTGATTAAAGTTTAAAACACTTGGGATAAGCTTTTTTTTTAATTAAAAAAACTATTAATAACTTTAAAATGTTCTGAGCAGTCTTTTCAAAAATTGCACCAACATTTAGATAAATAAAAATTCGGAAGAGTGTTAAAGTTTGAAGACGTTTGCATTGAGCAGCATACAGCTTTTTAACAGCGCCCCCTCACCCCTCTAGTCGTAATAGCATTAACAAAGTTGCCAGTCTTTTTTGAAGCCATTTCTGTATAGTGCTGATATTTAAATTTCTAAAGTTTCAACTCCAGAAGTTTTGTAAATGTCCAGAGTCTTCACCTAAACCAGACAGTTCCAGTGAGGCTACATCAAGTGATTCAGACTGTTGATTCGGCCAAAATTGAATCAACTTGGCTGTGTCACAAACTTTACATGGGAGTCCGAAAAGACCAATCGAACTAGGTAACCCGAATATCAGTGTTGAAGTAAAGCTGTGTCTATTCTTTAATTTATCCCCGCACAAGAAAATGTTTACCGCGAGACTAAAGTTTTTAATATAGTTAGCTCTGGCCAGGATCAAATTGATTCCTTAGAGAACTTCTTTCCTTAGATAGAAACCATTGTTTCTAACTGTAAAGAGTATATTTACAAAACTCAAAAACTTAATCAATTCAAAAAACTTGGCTTCCAAGGTTCATCGAACTTCATAGCGATTCCAGCCCCACATCTGCAAATAATCACGTTAACAACTTTGTGCTAGCGAGTTATAAGAATAAATTAGCACCCTGATTGCTAATATTAATCTTAACATTTTGTCCTCTACGTAAGCTTAACACTTCTATTTCTCTATAAAATTGCTGCGGTTATACAGCTACTGAAACACAAACGACTTAGCTGCAAATTGGCCTGAAATGATCGACTGAGCTGGAATCTGGAATTTAGACTAAAATAAAAAGAAAACGAAGTACGCGCTTACATACGATCAAGTCACGTGACACTAAATTATAAGCCAATTTTTTGGAATAGCGTAGATTTCTCCGAATACTAATTGAATCAAGGTCACAGTTTACAACAGCCAAGCAGAGACGCGTGTCGATGAATGAAATTAACTAACTAGAAGTTTGGCGTTAAATGAAAAAATTTAATGAATGATTCCAGAACACTTAAGAAAGAAAAAGAAAATCCTAGAAGCTTATGATCACGTGCTCTTAATCTGCTTGACACGTGCTCAAAATTACAATAGATAAAACGAACAATTAAAGCAATCATAAACAGCTTACAAATAAATTAAATTATTTAAATTAAATGGAAGTTCACCGACTATGCAATTATTACATGGCCATGAAAATATTACGTCATAAAATTTAAAAATACTGAAAAAAAGAAAAATTCACTATAAATTTGTGAAGTTAAGATTACGTTGCGAATAAATGTAACAAGTTGGAACTTGCTGAATCTTAAATGATTGAAATACTTGTCCCTCGCCTTAACCTTTATTCTGTCACGCTCCGGTGTTGTTGAAATACAGTTTCATGTCAGTTATAAATATGATAATTTTGGATTTGTGATAGAATATAAAGTAACCACAATGGATTTGACCGTAACTTTTGGAAATCTATTGCTAAAAAATAGTTTAATGATTCGATGATGAACTTTAATTGAAGCTAAGTAAGACGTAGGAGACGAAGACGAAAAAGACACAAAGGATGATTTTTTCAATTTTGTGGCAAACAATTCAAAACCCAACTGTTCCCACCATACACACTTTTAAACTGAATAATACTTACAAAAGTACAGAAAAAACTCAAAACACTTCTTGATTACTGGAAGCTTATTAAAAGATGGAAGAAAACAAAAAAATGTACAATTGACAAATTAAATAAACGAACACAAGGGTATCGAAACTCGAATCGGGCAAAATAGGACAAAAATCTTTTTCAATCAAATTAACACGGATTTTGTTGCAGCTAGCTCAAACATTCCAGTTTTCATAAATCAAATTATGTTGAAAAATTTTTTAAAGATTTGGCATTGCCAAAATCTAAAGCTGAAGTTTTAAGATCATGCTTAAAGCAATGAAACTCCCTTGAAGAACGAACTAAAATTTCATAGTTGCGTCATCTCAATGAAAAACTCAGTTCATTCTTGGACTTTTACAATGGTTTTTGCTTCTATAGAGTTAGGATATATCGACAAGTCTAATGAATTGAAATTATTATTAATTAAAGCAAAGAAATTCTAACAAAAGTGCTTTTACATAATCGTAATACTCACCAGTTCATACATCTAGCATGTTCATAAACAATAGACTTAGTATTGTTTTGTAGGTGGCATAAAGTTTTTACTTGTGCTATCATATTTTTTTTAATTTAAACCTTTGACTGGCGATTGCTTCAAAAGGCGTGATTGATCGTTTGTTGCGCTGTAGCAATCGCGTCATATTAGGTGAAGGTATTTGCAGCAAAGTTGATGTCTGCTTCACTTTTCTTTTTCATATTTTATCATAACCTTCCTGAGTGTTTATCAAAAATATTTATTTTTGATAAATAAACACTCACTAATAGCTTTTGAAATTTTATCTTTCAGTAAAATTTATTTTTAAAAATAACGGCCATGGAATAGGTTAGTGATTCAACTTTAACTGAACTGATAAGCAAACATTTTATTGTTTCAACAATGTTTATGTCACAACTCGTGTTGTTGCATCTCAAAAACCTGACGTGATAGAGGAAAACTACATGGTGCGGCTGAAATTTGAGGACAGATTTTATGGATTAAAACAACTCTTACTGAACAAAAAAATATAATTTTATTAGACTACAAATAAAAAACATAGAAGTTAACTAATTCTTAATTAAGTTTATTCAATAAAGTCACCAACAGCAACAATAACAGCCTTTACGCGACGTCCAAATTGGTTGTAAGCTTTGATTAACTGGTCCTTATCTATTTTATTCTGTAGAGAACTGTAAGTCCACTGGGTAAAATGGAAGAATATAATCAGTTGAAAATTGTCTCTTTTAATTGCAGAAAATTTTCTAAGTTTTTGCCAGAAATTTATGATCTAACTTGTCTATATGATGTTATCTGCTTACAAGAAACTTGGTTGGCTAAGCAACTAATGTATTAATTGTTAAACGTAAATGATAATTTTTATGCTGTTGGTAACTTTTCCTTTGACTATCAAGATGGATTATTAAAAGGTTGTCCACATGGTGGTACTGCTATATTATATAGAAAGTGGTTAAAAGTTAATACTCCTTTAAAAAGTAAGGATGAACTATTTGTAGGTTATCTATAGATTGTGGTAATAAGGCTTTGTGTCTGATTAATGCTTATTTACCATATTATTGGTCCGCTAATGTAGATAAGGATTTACAGTACTTGAGTGATTTAAGAACAATTTGCAATGAAAAGAGCTGCCCAAATATATTTATAATGGGTAACTTCAATGCTAGTGATTGAAATGGCTTTGGTACTTATTTAAACAGATTTTGTAAAGAAATGGATATATTGTTTCAGATAAACAATGGCTACCAAGTTCGACATTTACTTATTTAAGTGAATCACATGTTAGTGTTAGTTGGCTAGACCATTATCTTAGCTCAATAAATGTCAATAAATCAATATATAAATTATCTATATTATATGATTTTGTTACCTCAGATTGCAAACCAATGGTTGCTTATTTAAAAATTAATTCTTTACCCACATATAAAAAAGAAAGCTTCAATATTGTACCTTATTTTGTAAATTGAAACAAGCTAAAAATTGGTTAAAAAAAAGTTTATGAACAGTGGAGTAAATATTTTTTAAACAATATTGAATTGCCTTTTGATGTTATACATTGCAAAAATCCGCTGTGTAATATTTAAACCATCTTAAGTTTATTGACAAGTTTTATTTGTTTTAAAAAATCTAAGTGTAGTAGACTTCATAAAAGTCAAATTTCTGGGTGGAATGATCATTTAAAAAACTTGCACATTTGTGCAAGAACTGCATTTTAAAAATGGAAAGCTGATGGTAGGCGTTTAGACAGTCAAAGTTCTTTTATCATGAAAGAAAAGGGTAGGATTTTCAAAAAAGTTCTGAAGAAATGCAAAAAGAGAAATGAGCAGTATAAAGCTGATTACTTTGCCACAGCCATGCAGAATGACAGATCAAACAAACAATTGTGGTCAAAAGTTAAATTAGTTGGTAAAAAGAAACTTCTTCATACTGAAATAAAGGGTAATTCCACTCCCACATACATTACTAAAATATGGAAAAGTCAATATAGCAAGCTACTAAACTCTTCACAAGCACAATGTCACAAAACAGCTGTTCTGGACCATGTTTGTGACAGTGTACAATACAAAAACATAAACAAATTTTATTGTAACGTAAAGCTAGTGCTCAGTTGTTGTAAAATTACCTCTAAATAAATCTGTTGGTGTTGATAAGTTGTCAGCTGAACATCTTCGTTTTTGTGACCCATTTATAAATGTTTATCTGAGTTTATATTACAGTATAATATGTGTTTAAAGCATAAATACATTCCCTCTAATCGTCTTGATACTGTTATAATTCCAACTCTTAAGAATATTAATAGAAATATTGATGATGCTAGCAACTTTTGTCCAATTGCTATAGCTACCATCTTATCTAAATTATTTGAACATATTATACTTGCTATCTGCTTTAAGGTTTTTAAAACAAGTCATAATCAATTCAATTTTAAAGCTAAAGTTTTAATTGACATGTGTGTATTAACTCTGAAGCAATTAATACAATCGTATCAAAAACAAGGTAACCCAGTGTATTGTGGTTTTTTAGATGCATCTAAGGCTTTTAATCGGGTTAATTATAAAATGTTATTTAAAAAACTAATTAGGAGAAATATGCCTACTTGTTTTGTTAGAATTTTACATTATTGGTATAGTAAACAGAATATGAAAGTAAATTGGGGTAACAGTTTATCTTCTCCTTTTTCTGTATCTAATGGGGTCAGACAAGGTGGTGTGCTTAGTCCATACCTGTTTGTTGTATATAATGATGATTTATCGATTAAATTAAATTGTGTAAAAGCTGGCCGCTTTCATGACAACTCTAGACTTAATCATATTGTTTATGCTCATGTTTTATGTTGCTTTTCTCCTAGTCTGGACGGTCTATAAGATTTACATAATGTGTGTAGTAACTATGCTGTTAAACATATATTATATAAATATTTTTCGCTTTCAAATGTTCCAAAAGTTATCTTTACAATAATGCGATAAAATTTAAAAATAATGTAAAATATCTGGGTGTTTTTCTTAATGGTAATCTTAAAGATGATGATAATATTTGTTGGCAAGTTCTTTACTTGTGTGGAAAATCATATCAACTAAAAACAACCTTTTCGAAATGTTCTCGTACTATAAAAAATACGAGTATATTATTTATTTATCACTTTACATCATTTTATGCTAGTCATTTGTGATCTAAATATTTATGCTCTTTATTAAGTCACCTACGAGTTGCATACAATGATTCTTTTCGGTTAGTTCATGGGTTCACACGTAATGTTAGTGCAAGAGAACTACAAGTTAAAACAAATATTCCCACTTTTGATGCACTGCGAAGAAAACTGATCTATCACTTTATAGAACGATGCTTCCTGTCTAGTAATATTTATGTCAATTATACTGTGTTTAGCGATTTCTTCTACAAGAGTAACTATTATAAACGTTGCCTTCAATTATTGATGTAAATCAAATGTTATATTTTTCCTTCTAGCCTGTTTTTGTTCTTTTTTGAGTTGTCTGTTTCTTACGTTTTTTTTATGGACCTTGTGTCTGACTCAATTAAATAAAAAAAATATAGTTTCCAAACCTGATTAAGTTATTATTATCAATCAGTCGACCTGATAATTAAGTCAATGCCACCGAATAGAAAAATATATATATTTTTAGTGAAATTCTTACAAAAACTCCCGCACAGTTTAAAACGTTGAAAAGTTACAGAACAGAAGGCAAGCTATTCACAACAAACAGGCACTCCTTGTAAAGCTAGAGTTTGAGTAGTTTATGACTGACACATAAGGGTGCAAAATTGAACAACTATCATTGTTGGATTTCAAACCATCATTCATGGTAATCATCACCTTGTTCTTGCACTTTCAAGCTGTGGTAAAAGGAATGATAAGCTCTTGGTATGGCCAACTTTTTGCACAACTTTACCTGGTCTTCTTTCTTGTTTTTACTGACAGCTTTGTCAACTTCTTGATTTAGCACTGGAAGTTTCATTTTTTTGATTCTTTTGAATTAAGCATCTGATGTACAAGTCTCTTCTAGAGCTGAATAGCTGTAGCAGGCATTTTCGGCTTCACATTTGATGACGTGCATTTTTGAAATTTGAAATTTATCTTTATGTACAACAGTCTCTTGATAAACATTTTTAATGTCAAAAATTTTAGAATGTCCAGTTTCACAACATTGTATTTCTGCTTCTTAGATGCAATTCTGATAAACATGTAGCATTGTGCAGAAACAAAAATTTCAACTCTTTTTTCAGCTTGTTCAATCACTGAATGAACGATGTGTCTAGATTCGAAAAATTAGTAATTGATATGAACAATACATCTTGCTTGATAGGTTAGAAAACTTCAAATAGAGCCAGAATATTCTAGTTTCAATTTTGCCCTCAACAGGCATCACTAAACAAATTTCTCTCTTACACTGCATTTTTATTCCATTTTTGCAAAATGTACAGCAAGCAACTTTCATTTCATTGCTACATCGACCGGAAACATTCTCATTCCATACAAAACAAGTAACTTTGTCACTTATCCAATTACTTACCGAAACGTTATACATGGAGAGCTTCCTTGTGTAATAGAATAAAGAAACTTTTGACTTGTGAGTGAATAAAGCTTTCTGGAAACGAAAACTGTCCTTAATTTTTATATCATTATTTTTCTCATATCTTTTTCTTATTTCAAATTGGTTTTAATTTCTCGAATTTTTTTCAGCACGTTGTCGATGTTGTTGATAAACATCCTACTCTTCTTGTTGTTCAGAGGGATTAAGATTTCGATATCATTTGCAAGTTTCACATCTATCCTTTTTTGGTGTATGAAATTCCAGATTCATAAATTAAAAAATCAGTTGATAAGTTCCATAGATCAAAATAATTTCTGCTGTTCCTAACAGTGAGTGCTGTACAATTCAAAACATTTTTGCCAATGTCAAGTCGGAAGATAAATACAATAAACTGCTTGTAGCTCTGCAGTAGTGGCCTGGCATTTGGGGAAAGGAAAGAATATGCTCCCCTAGTTCTTGTTTTCGTTTTCGCAATTCTTTGTCAATTTTCTTTCCTTTTCCCGAAGATCAGGTGCCACAATGCCGTTGTGAACTGTTAAATATCACTGTCGTTCACCATTTCATCTTCAGACTCATAATCGAGTTCTAAGAATCTTTCTATAAGTTTATCAGTGGTAATCGCTTTTGACAGGATTAGTCAAATACTGTAGTAAATTTAAAGATGTACAAAAAGATTGGTTTTCTTTGAACTAAAACAATAAATCTAGTCAACTGCGGTTTATGCATAGAAAACAAAGTTTGGCAATGGATATTTTTACACCAACCTAGCCTTAACCTACTCGTTACTAGCGCACAGAAAAGGAAATTCTTACAATAGGCTACTGGTTTTAACGCGAGCAACAACAAAAACGTTCTTGCAAGCATTAATGACAATCCCAAAAACATCATTAATTAACATTTGCAGGGGACAGATTTTATTTTGAAAAACTGTCGTAACTACATCAATAAAGAAAATTTAGTGTTTGATAACTGTCGTAAATCCCACTTACGACAGTTTAAAAAAGCCCAAAATGACTTTACTACATTTTTAAGAAATAACATCTCAAAAACTACACAAGCTAGAGATACGACGCTTTTACAGAAAATGCGGGCCAACTTGAAAAGAACAAAAAAGCAAAAAAATGATGTTTTGAAATTTTAGACTTACGACAATTTACCACAATAGCGACGAAGTATAAAACTTTAGAGATGACACAGTTTAATACTTCAAACGAAGTTTCTTGATAATAATGAAAAGAAAGAATTTGGTTTATGCGTGATAAAAACCTTTTCTTTTTTCTCAATTTCATCAATGGTACTACGACAGTTGACCAAAGCGACAGTTCATTAAAAAAATGTTTTAAAACAACAATTAATTTAATTATACAGGTTTTTATGATTGAACAATCTATTTTTTATTAAAAATCAGATATATTTAAAGCAAAAATCTTCAGTAAGAAGACAATTTAATTTTAATTTATGTAATTCTCTAACAATCTTAAGGTCAGGGTTTTCCTACAGTGTCCTTGGGCAGGTTGGGGAACAATTCGATGCCAGGCCAACTCGATGTCAAACAAGATAGTTCTCCCGTGAATTGCAAAAATATAACAAGCGGCTTTTTGAAGTTTTTTAAAAATCGATGGTTTGAATTTTGAGTCTATAGATTTACTATGTTAAAACTATAATATTCAAAAGCTTTATTTGCATTTCATACATCCTAAACCTAACACTAATGCTGGGATTGAGTTGACGAGATCAAGGTGGCGGCATCAATTTGTCCCGGTTTTCTCCGGCAAAGCATTGTTAAAGGGGTCCACATTCCAAAAGTAGACCTCTGCTCATGTTTTAGATACATATTGCTGGAATTTGTTTTTTATTCTCTTTACACTGTAGTTTTGTTTCAATGACACACCGTTAGACATTTCTTGTTATAAACATTTAAAAAATTTTTTTTTTTTGGCGCAGAGAAACTGGCAAATTTGAGGAATTTCTAATAGCATTTAAGAATCCTCTTTTGACTGTCTATTTACTACAAATATTTACTATTCTGCAAAAAGGCGTGGGCAATACTGACTTTATTTGCAATGGCCTTACTTTGTGAATCAAAAATATTTGCTATGTTACGACAAAGACGAAGCTGATTACAAGAAGCCTTGTCAGACAAGTCCACAGGCAAGTTTTGCCATGGATTTCTAAATAGTACTATCTAAACTGGAAACAAGCTTTTCGAAGCGGTTAACAAGAGCCGAACGATAAAAACGATAAGAAGAAACTTGTTAGCAAAACAAAATCTAAAACCACATATTTTCTAGTTTTGAGATAAAAATTGTTGACCGCAACTTGTGAAGTAAATTGTAAAAATTTTATTTGAAAAAACTGAGTTCAAATCTTTGACTGGTCAAATTTTGTAAAATTGAATTTTTCATCTTGCTATCAAAATTTACTATTCGCTGTTACAGCATACATGAAATACTGTGTAACGGCTAATCTTGTCCCTTTCGTTTTTATAAACATGTAAACTTCCCGGATGTGCACAGGCTTCTGGCGCGTGTAAAAACTAGTTCATTTAATTTTTGCTGATAGTCAAACTTATGGTAGAAGTAATCGTGATCCAGTGTAATCAATGTTGTATCTTTGCACGAATACACAGGTTTATTAAAAAACAATAATTAAAATTCACAAAAATCACTTAGCCAAAAAAACAACCGTATTGAAATAGAATGCTTTTAGTTCGTTTGCTGTTGTAGGTTGATAACTTTGAACTGACTGATGAACCGAAATAGAGGCGCAGATTTAACTGGTTACAATTATGCTTGGAGATACGCGTGTCCAATAATTGATCGAGCAGAAGGCACTGATTAAGATTAGAAGCGTTTAAGAAAACACTACGTCATCTATTGCACAATATCACAACACCTCCCCAAATAAACTACGACAAAAAAATATATACATATTAGCAACAATATTTTTTTGGAAGTCTTTTGGTCCTTGCTGATCGTCGTGGATTGTGTCGCCCGTACTCGTCTCCGGTTGGTAATCTCGGATTGTTGCATTGGTTCATCGAAGAAGAACTAGATGCGTGGTCAGTCCCGGCTGGAAGTGTTTCTGTAGACAAAACGCTCGTTGGGATTTCACAGGGATCATCATCTTGATCCGAACCGTATCGAGGTCGAAGTTGATCAAGATGTCTTCTCCAAGTTGGTCCTCGAGGAATGACTCGTACATTGACGCTTCGTGTACCATGGACTTTCGTAACTATCGCAGGCACCCATCGTGGGTCACGATCTCTTCTAGGGCCGAAGTACAGTGCGTAACAAGGGTCTCCTAGTGAGTAATGATGTTCGACTTTCGAAACCACTTCCGAGTCTTCAGCATTTGAATGCTTGCTCGCTTGTCTTGACTGTCTTCCCTGCAGGAGATGCGGAATGGATGGAACCAAAGTGTCAATTTTGGTGCGAATTCTTCTTCCATTCAACAATTCGCTTGGTGACAGTCCCGATGCAAAAGGAATTCTTCTATATTGCATTAGAAATTCTTGCAAAGCTTCCTTTGGAGGTAACGAGGGTTTTCTCAATGCCTGTTTGAACGATTGTATCAAACGCTCGGCAGCACCGTTTGTTGCTGGATGATAAGGTGCTCCGGTGAGATGTACAATGCCTCGTTGTTTGCACCAAGCTTGGAACTCTTGAGACATGAATGTTGTGGCATTATCGGTCACCAACGTGTGGGGATATCCGAAATGAGCAAATTCTTGTTCAAGTATAGCAGTAGTACTTTTCGAAGACGTTGAGGTTGTTGGATGAATGCAAGGATATTTTGAATAAGCGTCTACAAGGACTAACCAGTTTCTTCCCAGAAAGTTGATCGCATGGTCCAAGTCGAGTCTTGACCATGGTTTTTCTGGCATCATCCAGGATGGATTGAAGGTTTATCCGGCTTATTTTGAAATTGGCCACAGGAAGTGCATTTGCGACATAAATCCTCAATGTCAAAGTCAATTCTAGGCCAATAGACAGTTGACCTGGCAAGTTGTTTCATCCGTTGCATGCCGAAATGTCCAAGGTGTAATAATTTAAGAATATGATTACGTAGGGTTGAAGGAATTATTAGCCGTAAGCCGTAAAAAACGCAACCATTCTCTGTTGACAACAAATTTTCCAACTTTTTGAAGTCTTTAAGCTCTTCCGAAAATGCATGCGGCCATCCTTCCTTCACAAATCGCATTACTTGGGCAAGAATTGGATCCTTGGCAGTCTCTCTGACCACAAGCAATGGATTGTCAGGATTGATTTGACGACTGATTGTTCGAACTAAACAAACGCTATCGACATCATCTTCCATCTCCTCCCCATCAAAACTTGTGTCATTTGAAAATGGCAAGCGACTAAGAGCATCGGCATTGCCATGGTCCTTGCTTCTACGGTATTCCACCGTGTAGTCATATTGATGGACTAGTAATGCCCATCGTGCAAGTCGATTCGCGGCCATTGCAGGAGTACCTTTATCAGGGGCAAACAAGGTCACTAAAGGTTTGTGATCGGTAACCACAGTGAACTTACGACCGTACAGAAACTGATGAAATTTCTTCAAAGCGTACACTAAGGATAGTGCTTCTTTCTGTATTTGGCTGTAGCGTCTTTGTGTCGCCGATAAGATTTTAGAAATATTGAGAATGGGACGCTCGCTTCCGTCTGCAAAGCGATGAAATAATACCGCTCCAACTCCGCATTCTGAGGCGTCACAAGATAAACCCAACGGAAGAGATGGGTCATAGTGCGCAAGTACAGTCTCTGTGCATAGTAACCGTTTGATCTTTTTGAAAGATGTCGCTTCTACTTCACCCCAATTCCACTGTTGTCCTTTGCGTGTAAGCTTGTACAACGGCTCGGTGATTTCCGAAAAATATGGAGGTAAGAATTTAGAATAAAACTGCACAGATGCTAAAAAAGATTTTAACGTAGAAATGTTCTTGGGTGTAGGCATTTCTAGTATGGCATCAACTTTGGACCCTTTTGCAATTCCTCGACTTGATAAAGTGTGACCCAGGTAATCAATTGATACTTGGGCGAAAACACATTTCTCACGGTTGCAGCGAAGACCTTTTTCTTCTAGTCTTTTGAACAAAGCTCGCAGGTTCATCAAATGATCTTTTGCGTTGTCACCACTTACCAAAATATCATCGAAATACACGGCAACTCCTCGCAAATTTTGCGTTAACTGTTCCATGATTTCTTGGAAATACCCTGGTGCGGATTTAATTCCGAAAGGAAGTCTTTTCTGAAGTAAAACTCCTTTGTGAGTGCTGAGAGCCAGCTTCTTCTGGCTGTCAGGAGAAAGACAGATTTGATTATATGCATTAGCTAGATCAATCTTACTAAAGCAGTAACCACGTCCTAGCTTGCGCATTAGATCTTCTGGGAGAGGGATTGTTTGACGATGGTCTTCCAGTTGCGAGTTTACAGTCACCGAATAATCTCCACAAACTCGGATGCTTGCTTTTGCTTGACCTGGCAAAGGAGACTTTCGAATAGGAACCACGGGGGTGCCGTACGAGTTAAAATCTGTAAGCTCCCATACACCTCTCTTAATTCCTGCTTTGTATGCTTCGTTTAAATCTTGTAGGATTGAGAACGGAACAGGTCTTGGCTTCTTGAAAACAGGTTTAGCTTCAGGTTTAAACCGTATGTCCAGTGACAAAAATCTTTTAGACAACCCAATGTAGATTCAAATAAAGTAGGAAACTCTCCACATAATTGAATACATGCCGCATCTAAAGAGTTTTCTGGACCACTTGTAGTGACGTGCTCTATCGTTGCAGTAGATTCAGCACAACTTAAGTTTTCTCTAAAGTGATCAGTAAAGTTGGTGAGTTTCAACTTCATCATCCATAGACGACCTAGTAAATTTAGATTGGGCACCTTAGTGACAATTACAGGAAAGGTCACGTCAGGTGATTTTCCATCAATACTTGCGGTTGATTGGAATTGTCCCACGACGGGTAGCGGGCTACCTTCAGCAACTTGATATTGAACTGATACAGGTTGTAGAATGGGTTTACCCAGCGTTTGCCACGTCGCTTCACAGCAAAATGTGTCACTGGCTCCGCTATCAATTTTAAACTTAATTCTGCGGTCATTAAGTCTAATAGTTTGATAGAATGGGTGAAACAGAACATTGGACTTTGTTTCACAAGCTTACTGTTACCTCTTAGTCGAGACATGCATACAGATTGCAGATGACCTGTTTTCTTGCAGAAGCTGCAAATAGCTTTAATGTGGGGACAAGCTTTGCTGAAATGTCCAGAATTTTCACACCTGAAGCAGGCGGTTTTCTTTTCTTGCGTTTTGGAAGTTTTGGACTTTGCGTGATAAACTTTCTGCACCGACGTAGAAGGTTGACCGTGTACGGTTTCCTTTGCTACCTTGGCTGCTTCTTCCACTTCTTGAGCCACTCTGATGGCGTTGCTAAACTTCAGTTCATCGTCCTTGAGCTTGAAGAGTGTCTTCAAAACTGCTTCGTTATCGACTGAACAGATGAATTTAGTTCGCAAGGCTTCATCTAAAGGATCTTTAATGGATTGAAAATCACATGTAGCTGCATCTTGTCGTATTCTGCTTGCCAGTTCAGGAATAGTTTCGCCAGGTTTGCGTTTCATGTCAGACCAAAACTTGAAACGTTCTCTGACAACAAATCGTTTTGGATCAAACTGCTCTGCCATAAACGTCTGAATATCATTCATGGTTAGCTCATGTATGCTTTTGACAGGTTGTTGCTGAGCCGCTAAGTTGCTAAGCATTTTGTAAACGGAGTTAGATTGGTTGGTAAGAAAAATTTGTGCTTGCTTGTTGTCGGGAATGGAGTTAGCAGTGACGAATGTTCGGAACCTTGCCAAATAATCAGTCCATAACTCAGATGTGGAATCGAATGGTTGAAAACTTGCTATCGGTGTTGGAACATTTTCTCGCGGGTTGTTCAAGCTGCTTTGTAGAATTTTCAGCTGCTCTTGAAGCATTGTCATTTGCTCTTGATGCTCGCCGCGTAAAACTGCCATTTGCTCTTGGTGTTGCTTATTTAACAACAAAATTAGTTCAGAAATTTCACTCATTTTGACAATTCAAGCTGTTAATGCAAATTCAACAAATTTTCTTTTTTCTTGACGCAGATGAGTTACTTGAATCCTCGTCGCCACTTTTGCCTGTTGTATCTTTGCACGAATACACAGGTTTATTAAAAAACAATAATTAAAATTCACAAAAATCACTTAGCCAAAAAAACAACCGTATTGAAATAGAATGCTTTTAGTTCGTTTGCTGTTGTAGCTTGATGACTTTGAACTGACTGATGAACCGAAATAGAGGCGCAGATTTAACTGGTTACAATTATGCTTGGAGATACGCGTGTCCAATAATTGATCGAGCAGAAGGCGCTGATTAAGATTAGAAGCGTTTAAGAAAACACTACGTCATCTATTGCACAATATCACAACAATCAAGGTAATTTTCATTTCATTATTATTTATTTTTTGTAGAGTTACAGATAATCTTTTTTCTTAAATTGTGGTCTTAAACCTGTAACGTGATCGTGCTGCTGGTTAATTATTCTTCTGGAGTGTTTACCGTTTTTAATTCGAATATACTTACCCTGGCGGATCAGCTGGCTGGTGTACCTAGGGTAAGCTTATTAAGTTACTACATAAGACATGCATTTAATCCCGACAGTAGTTAGAAATGGTCCATTTGATCGCAATATCGGTGGTGCTGAGGCGGTGTCCCAGAGGCGGCTGAGGAGGTCGCACCTCCGACGAAGCGGTGATGCTCCATCTAGCGGATCCAGCAAAATCCAAGAGGGTGAATCGAAGAGGGTAAATCCAAAGACGTTAAATCCAAAGAGCCTAAATCCAAAGAGGTTAAATCCAAAAAGGTTAAACCCAAAAAAAAAGTGGAAGACTGTAATCAATACATTTGATAAAAATCAAAGTTCTTTTTGAATAACTCCTTACGACAGAGGGCTAAATCCAAATCGACAGAGGCTAAATCTAAAACGACAAAGACTAAATCCAAAATAACAGAGGCTAAATCTAAAACGACAAAGACTAAATCCAAAACAACAGAGGCTAAATCCAAGTCGGTGGAGGCTAAATCCAAATCGACAAATGCTAAATCCAAATCGGCGGAGGCTAATTCCAAATCGACAGAGGCTAAATCTAAAACGACAAAGACTAAATCCAAAACAACAGAGGCTAAATCCAAGTCGGTGGAGGCTAAATCCAAATCGACATAGGCTAAATCAAAGTCGGCGGAGGCTAATTCCAAATCGACAGGGGCTAAAATCCAAGTCAACGGAGGCTAATTCCAAAGCAACAGAAACTAAATCCAAGTTGGTGGAGGCTAAATCCAAAGCGACAAAGGCTAAATCCAAGTCGGAGGAGGCTAATTCAAAGCGACAGGGGCTAAATCTAAGTCAACAAAAACTAAATTCAAAACGACAGAGGCTAAATCCAAAGCGACAGAGGCTAAATCCAAAACAACAGAGCCTAAATCGAAGTCGGTTGAGGCTAAATCTAAAGCGACCGAGACTAAATCCAAGTCGGCGGAGGCTAAATCTAAGGAGGCTAAATTGAAAAAAGTTAAATCCAAGGAGGTTAAATCCAATAAAGATCTACAGTAGATGAAATTAGATAATCAAACTTGATTACCTAATTTCATCTAGAAACAGGTTCCATCCCTGAATGTTATGAATCAAATATTTAGTTATTGTTCAATGAAACCTAAAATCTAACTAATGGATTCTTGGTCAATTAATTTTCGATTAACGTATATTAGATAATATATTTGAAAAGCAGTCAAAGAAATGGACCAAGAACATACTAGTATGACGATTAATCTTATACTCAATCTGGTAAGGGATTATTTAACTGTATGTTATAACTACAGTAAAAAACAGCTTTCTAACAGACGGTTTTTTCAAAGTCTTATAAAAGATATAATTATGTTTAAAGACACGTTGCTTAAAAAACAATAATAAACAATAATAAACTTTCTAACAAATTTGTAATTAATTTAGAGTCTTGTAAAAAGTTTAAAAACAAAGAATGACCTTGAAAAATATGTTAGTAAAAACAATTAGGTTTGTAACAAAGATAAACAAAGTCTTGTAAAAAATAAGTAGAAGCACATATTTTTAAACCGGAATTAGCTTTCTAACCAACAATTTTTCAACAAGTTCATAAGCAATTATCCTGAAAGAACATGCCTTTAAAAACAACAATGAACTTTCTAACAGTTTTGTAACTAATTTAGAGTCTTATAGAAAGCTCAAAAACAAAGGGTGACCTTGAAAAATGTGTTAGTAAAAAAAGCAATTAGCTTTGTAAAAATAAATAGAAGCATATATTTTTAAACCAGAATTTGCTTTCTAACCAATGATTTTTAACAAGTTCATAAGCAATTATCCTGAAAAACAAGTCTCTAAAAAACCAATAATTAAATTTCTAACCAGTGAATTTAACAAAGACAAACGAGTTTAAATTCTTAATTTTAATTTAAAACCTAAGATATATTTGTTCAATTTTTAAGATTTTATTGTAAAGCGTGTTATTCAAATAAATTAACCCTAAAATCTGACTAATCCAAGTTAAGTTTGATTCTTGGTCAACAAAGTTGCTTTAATTTATGTGTGAGTTCGATCCTCCCTTAGAACAACTAAGTTGCACTTATCCTATGATTTTGATTTTTTTTTAATGATAGACATTGCAGTTATCTTATTTGAAATATAGTTGTAGTCAAGTAAAAGGACAAGTTTATTAATTCATTAAATTAATTGTTTTAAAGTTTTTTCAAAAATCTTAAACCGAATTTTGTCTTTTAATTAAAAAAAATTCTTTCTTCTAATTACAGATAATCTGGTGTATTTTTTTTTCCAGAACTTTAATTAAAAAAAATTCTTTCTTCTAATTACAGATAATCTGGTGTATTTTTTTTTCCAGAACAATGTTTATACAGTAGCCCATATATAATTAACTTTTTATCAGAAAAACATAAAATTATAAGTCATGTAGTAGAGGCCTTGTTTTAACTCAAAAAGTAGTTTTATAGATATAATTTACAGCTAATGTCTCGACTTGTTTTGCAACGATCTATTGAGAAATATAATTTTTGACCAATCTTTGAGAAAATGTGTTAGTGCTTTTTAAAACTACCGTAAAACCTCTAATTGAGCGCCGCCCTGTTTTTTCAAAAATCAAAATCATAGGATAAGTGCAACTTAGTTGTTCTAAGGGAGGATCGAACTCACACATAAATTAAAGCAACTTTGTTGACCAAGAATCAAACTTAACTTGGATTAGTCAGATCTTAGGGTTAATTTATTTGAATAACACGCTTTACAATAAAATCTTAAAAATTGAACAAATATATCTTAGGTTTTAAATTAAAATTAAGAATTTAAACTCGTTTGTCTTTGTTAAATTCACTGGTTAGAAATTTAATTATTGGTTTTTTAGAGACTTGTTTTTCAGGATAATTGCTTATGAACTTGTTAAAAATCATTGGTTAGAAAGCAAATTCTGGTTTAAAAATATATGCTTCTATTTATTTTTACAAAGCTAATTGCTTTTTTACTAACACATTTTTCAAGGTTACCCTTTGTTTTTGAGCTTTCTATAAGATTCTAAATTAGTTACAAAACTGTTAGAAAGTTCATTGTTGTTTTTAAAGGCATGTTCTTTCAGGATAATTGCTTATGAACTTGTTGAAAAATTGTTGGTTAGAAAGCTAATTCCGGTTTAAAAATATGTGCTTCTACTTATTTTTTACAAGACTTTGTTTATCTTTGCTACAAACCTAATTGTTTTTACTAACATATTTTTCAAGGTCATTCTTTGTTTTTAAACTTTTTACAAGACTCTAAATTAATTACAAATTTGTTAGAAAGTTTATTATTTTTTATTATTGTTTTTTAAGCAACGTGTCTTTAAACATAATTATATCTTTTATAAGACTTTGAAAAAACCGTCTGTTAGAAAGCTGTTTTTTACTGTAGTTATAACATACAGTTAAATAATCCCTTACCAGATTGAGTATAAGATTAATCGTCATACTAGTATGTTCTTGGTCCATTTCTTTGACTGCTTTTCAAATATATTATCTAATATACGTTAATCGAAAATTAATTGACCAAGAATCCATTAGTTAGATTTTAGGTTTCATTGAACAATAACTAAATATTTGATTCATAACATTCAGGGATGGAACCTGTTTCTAGATGAAATTAGGTAATCAAGTTTGATTATCTAATTTCATCTACTGTAGATCTTTATTGGATTTAACCTCCTTGGATTTAACTTTTTTCAATTTAGCCTCCTTAGATTTAGCCTCCGCCGACTTGGATTTAGTCTCGGTCGCTTTAGATTTAGCCTCAACCGACTTCGATTTAGGCTCTGTTGTTTTGGATTTAGCCTCTGTCGCTTTGGATTTAGCCTCTGTCGTTTTGAATTTAGTTTTTGTTGACTTAGATTTAGCCCCTGTCGCTTTGAATTTAGCCTCCTCCGACTTGGATTTAGCCTTTGTCGCTTTGGATTTAGCCTCCACCAACTTGGATTTAGTTTCTGTTGCTTTGGAATTAGCCTCCGTTGACTTGGATTTTAGCCCCTGTCGATTTGGAATTAGCCTCCGCCGACTTTGATTTAGCCTATGTCGATTTGGATTTAGCCTCCACCGACTTGGATTTAGCCTCTGTTGTTTTGAATTTAGTCTTTGTCGTTTTAGATTTAGCCTCTGTCGATTTGGAATTAGCCTCCGCCGATTTGGATTTAGCATTTGTCGATTTGGATTTAGCCTCCACCGACTTGGATTTAGCCTCTGTTATTTTGGATTTAGTCTTTGTCGTTTTAGATTTAGCCTCTGTTGTTTTGGATTTAGTCTTTGTCGTTTTAGATTTAGCCTCTGTCGATTTGGATTTAGCCTCTGTCGTAAGGAGTTATTCAAAAAGAACTTTGATTTTTATCAAATGTATTGATTACAGTCTTTCACTTTTTTTTTTGGGTTTAACCTTTTTGGATTTAACCTCTTTGGATTTAGGCTCTTTGGATTTAACGTCTTTGGATTTACCCTCTTCGATTCACCCTCTTGGATTTTGCTGGATCCGCTAGATGGAGCATCACCGCTTCGTCGGAGGTGCGACCTCCTCAGCCGCCTCTGGGACACCGCCTCAGCACCACCGATATTGCGATCAAATGGACCATTTCTAACTACTGTCGGGATTAAATGCATGTCTTATGTAGTAACTTAATAAGCTTACCCTAGGTACACCAGCCAGCTGATCCGCCAGGGTAAGTATATTCGAATTAAAAACGGTAAACACTCCAGAAGAATAATTAACCAGTAGCACGATTACGTTACAGGTTTAAGACCACAATTTAAGAAAAAAGATTATCTGTAACTCTACAAAAAATAAATAATAATTAAATGAAAATTACCTTGATTACACTGGATCACGATTACTTCTACCATAAGTTTGACTACCAGCAAAAATTAAATGAACTAGTTTTTACACGCGCCAGAAGCCTGTGCACATCCGGGAAGTTTACATGTTTATAAAAACGAAAGGGACAAGATTAGCCGTTACACAGTATTTCATGTATGCTGTAACAGCGAATAGTAAATTTTGATAGCAAGATGAAAAATTCAATTTTACAAAATTTGACCAGTCAAAGATTTGAACTCAGTTTTTTCAAATAAAATTTTTACAATTTATTTCACAAGTTGCGGTCAACAATTTTTATCTCAAAACTAGAAAATATGTGGTTTTAGATTTTGTTTTGCTAACAAGTTTCTTCTTATCGTTTTTATCGTTCGGCTCTTGTTAACCGCTTCGAAAAGCTTGTTTCCAGTTTAGATAGTACTATTTAGAAATCCATGGCAAAACTTGCCTGTGGACTTGTCTGACAAGGCTTCTTGTAATCAGCTTCGTCTTTGTCGTAACATAGCAAATATTTTTGATTCACAAAGTAAGGCCATTGCAAATAAAGTCAGTATTGCCCACGCCTTTTTGCAGAATAGTAAATATTTGTAGTAAATAGACAGTCAAAAGAGGATTCTTAAATGCTATTAGAAATTCCTCAAATTTGCCAGTTTCTCTGCGCCAAAAAAAAAAAAATTTTTTAAATGTTTATAACAAGAAATGTCTAACGGTGTGTCATTGAAACAAAACTACAGTGTAAAGAGAATAAAAAACAAATTCCAGCAATATGTATCTAAAACATGAGCAGAGGTCTACTTTTGGAATGTGGACCCCTTTAACAATGCTTTGCCGGAGAAAACCGGGACAAATTGATGCCGCCACCTTGATCTCGTCAACTCAATCCCAGCATTAGTGTTAGGTTTAGGATGTATGAAATGCAAATAAAGCTTTTGAATATTATAGTTTTAACATAGTAAATCTATAGACTCAAAATTCAAACCATCGATTTTTAAAAAACTTCAAAAAGCCGCTTGTTATATTTTTGCAATTCACGGGAGAACTATCTTGTTTGACATCGAGTTGGCCTGGCATCGAATTGTTCCCCAACCTGCCCAAGGACACTGTAGGAAAACCCTGACCTTAAGATTGTTAGAGAATTACATAAATTAAAATTAAATTGTCTTCTTACTGAAGATTTTTGCTTTAAATATATCTGATTTTTAATAAAAAATAGATTGTTCAATCATAAAAACCTGTATAATTAAATTAATTGTTGTTTTAAAACATTTTTTTAATGAACTGTCGCTTTGGTCAACTGTCGTAGTACCATTGATGAAATTGAGAAAAAAGAAAAAGTTTTTATCACGCATAAACCAAATTCTTTCTTTTCATTATTATCAAGAAACTTCGTTTGAAGTATTAAACTGTGTCATCTCTAAAGTTTTATACTTCGTCGCTATTGTGGTAAATTGTCGTAAGTCTAAAATTTCAAAACATCATTTTTTTGCTTTTTTGTTCTTTTCAAGTTGGCCCGCATTTTCTGTAAAAGCGTCGTATCTCTAGCTTGTGTAGTTTTTGAGATGTTATTTCTTAAAAATGTAGTAAAGTCATTTTGGGCTTTTTTAAACTGTCGTAAGTGGGATTTACGACAGTTATCAAACACCAAATTTTCTTTATTGATGTAGTTACGACAGTTTTTCAAAATAAAATCTGTCCCCTGCAAATGTTAATTAATGATGTTTTTGGGATTGTCATTAATGCTTGCAAGAACGTTTTTGTTGTTGCTCGCGTTAAAACCAGTAGCCTATTGTAAGAATTTCCTTTTCTGTGCGCTAGTAACGAGTAGGTTAAGGCTAGGTTGGTGTAAAAATATCCATTGCCAAACTTTGTTTTCTATGCATAAACCGCAGTTGACTAGATTTATTGTTTTAGTTCAAAGAAAACCAATCTTTTTGTACATCTTTAAATTTACTACAGTATTTGACTAATCCTGTCAAAAGCGATTACCACTGATAAACTTATAGAAAGATTCTTAGAACTCGATTATGAGTCTGAAGATGAAATGGTGAACGACAGTGATATTTAACAGTTCACAACGGCATTGTGGCACCTGATCTTCGGGAAAAGGAAAGAAAATTGACAAAGAATTGCGAAAACGAAAACAAGAACTAGGGGAGCATATTCTTTCCTTTCCCCAAATGCCAGGCCACTACTGCAGAGCTACAAGCAGTTTATTGTATTTATCTTCCGACTTGACATTGGCAAAAATGTTTTGAATTGTACAGCACTCACTGTTAGGAACAGCAGAAATTATTTTGATCTATGGAACTTATCAACTGATTTTTCAATTTATGAATCTGGAATTTCATACACCAAAAAAGGATAGATGTGAAACTTGCAAATGATATCGAAATCTTAATCCCTCTGAACAACAAGAAGAGTAGGATGTTTATCAACAACATCGACAACGTGCTGAAAAAAATTCGAGAAATTAAAACCAATTTGAAATAAGAAAAAGATATGAGAAAAATAATGATATAAAAACTAAGGACAGTTTTCGTTTCCAGAAAGCTTTATTCACTCACAAGTCAAAAGTTTCTTTATTCTATTACACAAGGAAGCTCTCCATGTATAACCAGTGGTGGATATTGGGTGAGGCGAATGAGGCGGTCGCCTCGGCCCCCCCTTTTCAGAGTTGTTGAGGGGCCCCCCCTTTCCAGAGTTTTTGAGGGGCCCCCACTTTCAGAGTTGTCGAGGAGCTCCCTTTTTAACATGTGTTCTTTTTTATTTCATGTTCTTTTAAAAACTTATCGACCTCATTAACATTGAAAAGTTGGTGTTTTAGCCGTATATCCCCTTGAAATAACTAAAAATCAAAACTAAAGTTTACTTTTTTATTAATGTTATAGGCCAAAGCCTTTATAAATCTTGTAACAAAGACTTTTCTAAAATTACTCACATGAAGTCAACCTTACAGTTATAATACAACCACATTTTGCTGTATTGACAAGTGAAATTTATAATTCTTATTGTTTAAAAGATAAGATTTTTGTGATACAGTGATAGCCTACCTAGGAAGTCAGCCCAGTTTTTAGTTTTATAAAATCCACTTTGCAATCATAACTTATTGTGAAAAGTAAAATACTGATATGAACACACAAAAAAAGTGTTGTGGGTTTAAAAAACATTTTTAGCTGTTTAGCACAGTAGCATTAATTAAGTTTTAGTTGTTTAACATCTTTATAATTTTTTTGTTCTGATAAGATCAATAATTTAACAATAAATTTGATGTATTTTTGTATGTTTAGTTTTTTGGATTAAATTATGCTATTGAACTAGTTAATTTTTCATTTTTAATCTTTATCTGCTATTATCTTTATCAATGATATTAAAACAATAAAAAAAAGGGGTGAGTTTATTGTAATAGTACTTGAAAAATTAAATTTAGCAAGAAAGGTTTTTTGGTGCAAATTTATTTGTAAATTATTGATTTAATTATAGTACTTAGTTTGCTTAAAATTTAAGTCGTAGTTTAAAATGCCACAGTTAAATAGAGTTTATGAAAATGGAGCAGCTAAACAAAGGAAAAAAGAAAGCAGAAAGATTGATGCTAGGTGTAAAGGATTGATGGATAAATTTGTTTCAAATAGCCCAAGTATACCATCAAGCTTCAGCAAGTTTAATGATAATAGTGCAATTGCTGTTAAAAAGGATAATGTTGCAAATGCAAAAGATATGACTAGAAATGCTACAAATAGTATTGCCAGTAGTGATCAGTTTCAAGACAGTGAGCAACCTGTAGTAATATTTGATAATGCTGAAGGTAGTCATAATGCTGCAGTTTCTGTGCAGTCTTTTGATTTAGGTGACATTGGCAATTGGCCTCAAGAAAAAAACTGCATTTATTAGAGATTCCATTCTTCAAGCTGGGCCACCGAAACCACCACTAAGTAACTTTGTTTATCCAAAAACTAACAATAGACAGTTTAATTCATCACATTTTTACCGAAAGCTTTCAAATGGCGAAAGCTTTAAAAGATCATGGTTAGTTTATTCATTGTCTAAAGACAGAGTTTTTTGTTTTTCCTCTAAACTATATGATGTTGCTTGTTCATCAAGTTTAGGTTCAATGGGATTTTCAAACTGGAAGAATATAGCAAGATGTTTACACAATCATGAGATCAGTGTAAACCATTTACAGGCTATGCTCACTTATCATGAACCAAGGAGAAGATTAGAAATGAGTTCATCAATAAATGATTACTTGGAAAGTGCAACATGTAAGAAATGTGAATATTAAAAAATTCTTCACAGACTTTTGGCAATAGTGCAATGCCTTGCAGAAAACAACTTATCTTTTAGAGGATCAGCATGTCATGAAGCCATTGGAGACCCAAGAAATGGTAATTTTCTTGGACTGGCTGAATTACTAGCAAAATTTGATCCAATGGCTGAGCATTTGGCAAAAGTCAATTCCAATACACTAAGTGATCACTTCCTCAGTAAAACAATACAAAGGAATTGATTGATTTAATGAGCATAAAAATAGTATCAGAAATTGTAAACCACCTGCAAGAGGCAAAATATTATTCAATAACTTTGGATTGCACCTCAGATGTCTTCCACAGTGAGCAGCTTACTGTAATTGTGCGATTTGTTAATGTAAAAAGTGTGGAGGTGAAAGAACATTTTATACGGTTTGCTAGTATTGGTGAATCTTCTGCTGCATCCTTGACTAAAGTTGTGTTGGAAGTGCTTAATAAGTACAATATTTTTATAATGGATTGCCATGGTCAAGGGTATGACAATGGTGCAAACATGGCAGGAAAAAGGTGGTTTGCAAAAGCGAATATTTGATATAAATCCCCTGGCATATTTTGGTAATTGTGTCTGTCATTGTTTAAACTTGGTTTTATGTGATTGTGCCAAGTCAAGTCCTACATTTCTCACCTATTTTGGAGTGTTCCAGAAGCTTTATGCCTTTTTTTCTTAAACAAATGCTGGAATATTAAAAAAAGCATGTTACCAATGTTGTTAAGTACCCATCAGACACTAGATGGGAGAGCAATTCAGTGTCAAAATTGTTCGATATGAGCTTCTTCAGATTTATTGTGCTCTTGCTGAAGTTGCTGAAAGTGTAATGGACAGTAAGTCTGCAGCAGAAGTTTCCGGCATTGAAAAGGCAATAATTTCTTTTGAGTTTATCTTAAGCACTGTCATTTGGTGTGAGGTCTTGAACAAAGCAAATTCAGTGAGCAAAAACCTTCAGTTAAGTAACATAAATATTGATATAGCTGTGTCTCAAATGAACAGCTTAATAGCATTCATGAACAAGTTTAGAAAAAGTGGATTTGCTAAATGCCTAGACAGTGCTAAAGAGATTGTTTTGGCCTTATATCTTGATGATAATAAACTTTTTGACAAATGGCAAAATAATGGCAAAAGAATTAAAAGACAATGCCATTTTTTTGATAAAATAAATTCTGTAGTATCAACAACTACTTTTGTGTCAGCTGAAAAGAAGCTTGAAGTTGAAGTGTTTAACTGCATGCTTGATAAATTTATATCTTCAACAAATGAGCGATTTCATGCTTTAAAATTATTTCATTCCAATTTTGAAGTAATTTTTTACTTAATGGATAAAAATTATCTGTCTAAGCTACCTCAAAACAACTTGAAAGCAATTTGTTTAATCCTTTAAGGGACAGTGGTACATATGTGTACCATAATTGTGATTATGACATAACAATAGCACTTTTGTGAAGGCATTATAATTTTGATTTTTAGGTATTTGTAACGTCATTATTAAATCATTGTTATTTTATTTTACAATCAAATTCTTATATCCCTTAAAGGTTTAGCAACAGCCAAAGCAGTAGGTTTCAATGAAATGGAAGGAATTGATTTGTTGGAAGAAGTCAAGTCTTGTTTCTTTGACTTCTAGAGAAGATTTTTTTAAAAAATTCAATGCCTCTGATTCATTTGTAATAAATAATCCCACCAATGCACTTGTAGCTTTGAAATATATAGTTCAGGCCAAGCTTGTTGATAGTTTTCCACACTTACATGTTGCATTACGTACTTTTTTAACTATTCCTGTTACAGTAGCCACTGCAGAGCGAAGTTTTTCAAAACTTAAGCTAATAAAGAGTTTTTTGAGATCCACTATGACTCAGTCAAGACTTAGCTCATTAGCAGTTTTATCAATAGAAAAAGGAATAGGTAGAAAGATTGCTTAATGACAATTTGATTGCTGAATTTGCTCAGCAAAAAGCAAGATGACATCCACTATGACTTCTTTTTCTGTGTTTTTCAATTGGTCAAGTATGATTAAGCACAATCATCAAGTGAAATATAAGATAAATTTATTTGACTGCATTGTGAAAAAGTTTAATTTATTTTTACCAACATAATATTTATAAACATACAAAGGCTCATTTTTAAACAACATTTAAATGTCATCCAATGTATGGCAAACATATCTACTGTAGCATTACTTATATCCCAGTAGGCTGTGCCATTTAAAAATTGTTGTTTCAGTATGTATACATTTATAACAATTATTTAATTATATGTTGATTATATCACATTATGATAGATATTTGTATATTTTTTTAGGTAATGGCAAATATATGCCTAGCGACCAATTTTTTGTGTACAAAGATCACTGTTTTGTGAATATGCAGAGATTCCATCTTGACATATATCATTTCATTATTTGTTATTTGGCAGGCATACAAGTATACCTTTATCTTTACATAATTACGAGTACTGTAGATATTTTTAAAATAATAAAAAAAATGTATTGCATTGATGTATCAATTGTGAACATGTTTCCAAGCATCTGATCATCAGCATGCATGATGCATATTGCCTCTCCCATAACTGCAGCCATGCGTATGATAAGAGCCACAAATCTTAAGCACAATGTATTCTGTTCTGTACTTTTCAAAGTCTATTAAATAAATGCCTCAAAAAGTCTATTAATTAATAGGCCTATGCTTAATGCTTTTCTTCTTTTGCTTTACGATTTTTGCTGAATGTGTAAAATAAAGTGGTAATAAAGTGATTAGGTTTTTTTAAAAGCAATGTATAAATTACTAAAAAGAAATTGCCCTGCATAGATTTCTAAAAACTTTGTTGAATATAAATGGACTAACACAAAAATGTTTCACTTGTGAGTGGTTAAGTGAAATATTGCCTTTCTATATTTATACCTGATATGTTAAAGTTATTTCAAGGGCAGGTTCAAGTGGGTATATTTATGATTTTGAAGTATACACTGGCAAAACAGGAGCAGAAACTAATAACTTTGGTTTGGGTGTATCATCAGGCTTTGTAATGAGATTAGCAGAAGATATACCCAGATTTTAAAATTACAAACTTTTTTTCGACAACTGCTTTTCCTCAATTGCTCTAGCGAAAAAGCTTAAAGATGAGAGAATTCATAGTTTTTTAACTGTTAGACCAAACAGATTAAAAGGTTGAAAATTGAAAGAAAAAAATCAGCTAAAAATGAAGGCATGTGGAATTATGATTATAGAGTGGAAACAAAAAGAAAACATTATGGTCCTGAGGTGGTTCAACAATAAATCAGTTCATATTCTATCAACATATACGTATAGGGCTGTTTCCGCTTGAAGAAGCAAAAAGATGGGATCGTAAGGAAAAAGACTATATAAAGGTCCAAATGCCACATGCTATTGTTGAATACAATAAGTTTATGAGAGGTGTACACCTCTGTGATATGTTTTTAGAACTGTACAGGATTGATTTGAAGAGTAAGAAATGGTATATGAGAATTTTCTTTTATGTACTGGATCTTGCGACAGTCAATGGTTGGCTGTTATATCGTCGTACGCTAAACAAAATAAAGCAAACAACATATGTCACTTTGTGATTTCAAACTTGACATTGCTACACGGCTTTTTGTCTAGCAATAAATATACTGCAAAAAGGGGAAGACCGAGTCAACAAGATAACCCTCCCAAAAAAAAGAAAGAAGTTGTCCATCCAGGAGAATTTGTTAGACGGGATGGTAGTGGTCACTAACCAAGCTGTGTGAAGACCAAACAAAGATGTAAGCAATGTGTGGACAAATTCACAAAGGTTATATGCACCAAATGCAATGTTGGATTATGTTTACTAAATGATAGGCATTGCTATATAACATACCATGAGAAACAGTTTGCTATATACAGATATATGGTGCTTGTCTTTATTCTAAAGGAATTTTATTCGAATGCATTCAAAAATGAGTTTTAGTAAATTTATTGAAAAAGGAATTTTTACTGCATTTTTTATTAATATTTGCCTGATTTTCCATATGGCAACATTTTGTATTTTTTATATAAAAATAAAAAAAATAATTTAAAAGGTGTTTTGTCATTTAAAACCTATGTACTAATAAGAAAAAAGCAAAAACAAATTTTTTTATAAGCGTTTTCATAATTCAGGCGTGAAAGGGTTAATAACAAAGCAGTGTTCTACTTAAATAAAAAAAAGCAATTCGAAGCATTTTCTCACTCTCAGCTAACTCTTTGGATTAAAAAACTTTTTTTATTGTATCTCCCTGCTGTCTCGCAAAAAAGTATCTGAGACGATATTTATAGGGCAAGCAATTACCCCGATCTGCTTCCGAAGATGCCAAGATATTGTTGTGCGGTTGAAGTCTGTTATTTTAGTTTGTTAATTTTACAGAGATATGACTAAAATTTAGAACTGCTTGCCAAGACCACCAAGCTGGGGAAAGTGCTGTAAAGTGTCTTTCCGAAGGACGCAATGGAATAGCTCAAGTGGGTTTTGAACCGATACCATGTTGATCACAAGCACGGCACTTTAACCACTCATTCACGCTGCCGACGAACTAAATGTTTGGTTTATAAAAACTTGCAAAATTTTTAGTTTTCTTTAACATTAGAATTGCGAAATCTATTTATTTAGAAACAAATCAGTTCTTTAGGTTTTAAAAGTCAAAAGAAATTTAATTTTAAATGAGACTTTTTGATTTTACATGCTTGCTAAAGTTTTTATGATTGGATCAGGGGGAGAAGAAAGCTTAAATCTTTAAATTTCGAAGTACAGAGTGGCACGAAAGTCACGCATTGGTTTGAATCAGTAATAACTTTAACGTTTAATAAATTTTTCTATTTTTTTTTTCACAATTTTGCAGATATAAAATTGACAATTGATCATAGAAAAAATTATCACTAAGCAACGAATCAAAATTATTGAGATTTATTTCGAAAATTATCGTTCCATAATCTTGACTCAAAGAGCCAAGCATTATAATGTCAAACAAGCTCCCAATCAAAGCACAATTCAAACGGTTTCGGCAGCAGGGCTCAGTCAGTGATCTTCCACGAACTGGCAGACAACCTTCAGTACGTACAGCTGAAAATGTAGCACTCGTAGAGAACAGCATTGTTGAGAACCCAGACACTTCTATTCGAAGACGGGCCACTCAGATTGGGATGTCCAGAAGGTCACTTCAAAGAATTTTGAGGGAATTGCATTTCTTTCCATACAAAATGCAAATGGTACAGGCATTGCAACCCACAGATTTGCAGTCTCGCTTAGCTTATGCTGTTCACATTCAGCAATTGGCCAGAGAACAAAATGAGTTCATCCATAAGCTGATAATGAGCGATGAAGACCATTTTCATCTAAACAGGTTCGTGAATAAGCAAAACTGCCGAATTTGGGCAATTGAGAATCCAAAAATTGTTTATCAGCGTGAATTGCATCCAATAAAATGTACCGTATGGTGTGGTGTTACCTCGGAAAGAGTGATAGGACCTTATTTCTTAGAAGACGAAGAAGGTGTTACGGTGACAATAACGGTAAACCGTTTCACAAGACGATCAATTGTGCTCTGATTGGGAGCTTGTCAGACATGTCGACGATAGGCTCTTTGAGTCAAGATTATGGAACAATGATTTTCGAAATAAAACTCAATAATTTTGGTTCGTTGTTTAGTGCTAAATTTTTTCATGATCAATTGTCAATGTTTAATCTACAAAATTCTGAAAAAAAAATAAAAAAATTTATTAAATGTTAAAGTTATTACTGATTCAAACCAATGCGTGACTTTTGCGCCACCCTGTAGATGACCTACTTTTTTGGCACAAGCATGACCTCTCTTTAGAAGGTCGCCGAAAAACTTTTGATTGTGCGTTGGCCCATGACCTCCTAACGAATTAAAAATTTTCGCTGTTTGTTAAAATTTTTTCGGTGAAGTAAAAAACAACGTCGTAGTAAAAAAAAAATCAAAATCGCGATGAGAGGACTAAACCGTATTTTTTTAAAATGGAAAGACGAGACTGCAATTCTGACGCACATTTAATTACAGACAAGAGACAAATAATATATATGAAATTGGCAAACTATCATGCATTGTTAAAATATGTAATTAAAACTGACACCCCTAAATTTTTTTAACTCCCTTTAAGAGAGGCGTGCCTGTTGTTAAGAATTACTGGCTTAAATTAACTTGTTATTTGACTCCGGACGGTCGTCTAGAGATACAACCGAATATTCTATACTTTCAAACTAAAAGTTGGAATCGCTATTGTTGTTCACAATGACAATTATTTCACTAGTTTCAATTGTATTCGCAATGGAAGTAAAGAATTTCGCCATCAGTTTTTACAAGTTAAGGCAAAGTATAGTTTATAAATTTAGCGTTAATTAGAAATGTATGTTATAGATATAAAAATGCTGCTAAAAATTGAGGTTCAACACTAAATTATAAATACACCAAAATTAAATTGAAAGCTTAATGTTGAAAATTTTCTTAGCTTTGATACAAAATTATCTTCCATTGCTAAAACCTAAAATAAATTTATTGCTTTGCAGTTGCACAATGCGGGTAATCCAACTTACTGAAAACAAATTAATTTATCTTGTTTTAGCAAATGTCGGCAGTAAGAAAAATTTTTTTTCTAGTCTACAATGTCAAAATTGCGGCATGCCTCAAATCTCTCTCATTTTAACAGATATTTTCACCAAATGAGAAAAAAGCGCTATATTGTTTCATTTTTCTTTCTTTTTTCTCTAAATGGAGACACTTTTCTTGAAGCTGCCTCACTAGCGTGTATCAGCGATTTTGTTGACAAGAACGCTTGACGAAATGATTAAAGCGCTGAAAACACAACAATTAAACAGTTAAAAATTAGGGTTAAAGAGCAAAACTAATTAAATTACTACAACGATGTTATAATTTTTATTAATTTTTTTTCAATCAATAACAAGTTGCATTAATTTTGCAAGACAATGAATTCAATACTTTATTTCTGCTGTATTTGATTTCCACAGATGAGGCACTGCCTCACTTGCCACTCCTGACGGTACATCCCTAATTATCATTGTGTTATTGATCGACGTGAACGCAGTTCAAATCCTACTCTCTGATGCGGTCGTGGCCTTAAAAAAAGAATTTTGCACAAAGCATATTTTGATAATTTTTTTGCCTAAGAGTTTTTCTGAACACTTGAAAATGCTTATATTTTTTTAATAAAACTTTAAAATGTAAATAATTTTAACAAGGCTATCTTGTGATTGTATGTGTAGCTCGAGTAGTCGCTTGATGGCTGCTTATATTGCAACATACTTGTCGTACTCTCAAATGTAGAACTGATAAAATTTAGATCTTAATTTTATAAAGCAGATAATTAAACAATAAAATCATAAAATATTAGTAAAAAAATAAGTGTCTGATATATATCATTTAAAATATAACCATCCAACAAAGTTGTATCTTACAGAAAACCTGTCGAACTGTCGTGATGTGGCTCAAGCTGGTTTTAATAAGAGTGGAATCTTCAACATCACTCTTTCTGAACAATCTTTTACACATGCGTGGGAGTGGCTCACAGAATTGGAATTTCAAGTTTATTGTGATCTTGAAACAGATGGGGGAGGTTGGCTGGTAAGTTTTATTTGTATTGCCTTATTGTCAGAGTAAAATAAAAATCAAGATAAAGATCAAAGCGTAAATATTGTTTAATAACTGTTTAAAAATTTGTGCTGCGCTCTGTAATTTTTACCTATTCATTTTTTATTACATTTTATTTATATATTTATATTCTGACTTACAGAAAAGCGTCAGACGCAAAATACTTGGGGCAATCGCTAAGTGATTTACCGGACCTGCTTGAAAATGTCAAAAATTTGTTTTTAGTTGAAAAATTTTAATCGTTTTTAATCGTTTATACTTTTTTATTCAGAAATATGACTAAAATTTAAAACTTCTTGTTATGACTGCCAAACAGAGGAAAATTCTTTGAAGTTTCTTTTCCAAAGACACAACAGAATGGCGCGAGTTGGTTTTGAAGGACGACCTTCTCGATCACGTTCGCCAATAATACAGCGGCTCTTTACCACTTGGCCACGGTTTTGAAAAATTCAAGTAATCATTTTAACTTAACCCTGCTCTGGTATCATAAAAAAAGTCACGTTAGCAGTACCTTGGAGTCACTATGACCCCATCACTGAAAATACACTTAGACACTAGTAAAAAAACTCAATTTGTTATCAAGCACTGTTTATTGCTTGAATAATGTAATGGAGTGCACAATACGCGAATGTTTTACTCCTGGCATTGATTACAGACCATCTTGCTGTGTTTTTTGCAGGCGTTGTTGTGACATCTACTACAGGTGAATCTGTACTTTCTGTCCTTTGATTTTAGACAAAGGAAGGATCTCTTTCGCCCTGATGTACGATGCTGGGGGATGTTTTGAACAGCTGGACGTGCTTTTGATAAAATCCCGCAGCTGCAAATGATTTGTTCACAACCTGAGGTGTTTGAGGTGTCACTAACCTGCGCTTAGCTTGAGGAAATACCAATAATTTGGACAGTTTCTTTAAGAATTTTTTTTGTTTGTCTTTCCTGTTTTCCCCAAAGCCAGGTATATTATGAGTGAAAATGGCGAATGCATTTAGAGCAGAGCTGTCCACAATCCCGTAGAAAACTCTCATTGGCCAACGATTTGTCTTCCTTGCTGTTGTATACAGAGCGCACATCTGATCATGACTGTCGACACCACCTTTTTCGTGGTTGTAGAACACATTGATTTCTTCTTTCCCAGTAACGGTGTCCTGGCTTTTAGTTTTCATCAAAAAACAGCTGAAATGATTTCAAGGCTGTGTTTGCCAAATCCTTTGTCACACTTCATTACGGATAATTTTATTCAAAGCGACGTAGTCTGTTCCCGTTAAAAGTAATTCGTAGTTTTATTATAAGAGAATAATTCCGTCTCTTGATCACTGCTCTTGTATTATGCGATATACGTCCAATTTGTTCTATTGCTCGTTACATGTATCTTCTTTTCTCTCTGCGCCGGCAGTATGACGTAATATGTTTTGTTCAGACTTTGCTATCTCGAAGGTAGTAGAATCTCCGCGTATATGCTACTTGATTCGAGCGTAACGATCTCTCTGGAGAGTTGTAGAATTGTCTAGCATTTACGAGCAAGTTTGCGTCACGTGATCTTGTTTTCTATATAAAGCCGATGCGTAGCGATTATTATGATTAGATGTGATTTTGAGACGACTCGAGCGGAAGTAATTTGGTTGAACGCCGGAGGCCCGTAAGATTTTGTATTGATCGACGAGTGTTAAATTTATTTTGTGCCAGTGGCTGGGAGTTGTGTTCTACAGAGGTAGAATTATTTGTGTTGATTGAGTCGAGTTATAGTGTTGATTTCGCTTTGCAGTTTGGGAAAGCGTGGAATAGAAGTTTGGCCGGACGTGATTTTTGTAATACATTCGTTCTTATTAGAGACAGTGGTCTCTGTTTGTTGTGAAGAAGAGTCTTCAACGAAATCAATCCGAGCTTTCGTCAAACCAACTGTAGAAACCGTCAGGCTCATAGCAAGACTACTTCTTGAGCCGGAATAAAAAAAAATTTAGACACAGCTTTGTTTCAGCGCAGGTATTCGGGTTACCTAGCTCAACTGGTCCTTTGGGATTCCCCAACAAAGACTGTGACACCTTTACTCTTTTGACCTGGTGTGCCTGTCACAATATTTCGCCCTAGTGTTCTTCATGCAGTCTTTGGTTCCGTTCTCCACAGATACCCATCTTTTCCTTAAACTTCTTGACTAACAAAACCATCTTTGTCTTCAGATTCTGTATCACTTCCATCTGTTTCGCTGTTTGAGTCCGACAAGGCATCAATCTCGGGCTCACTTTCATACCAGCTCAATTCATCTTCAATATAATCTTCATCTTCGCTGCTTGTCCCATCATCTGTCTCAAATAAATTTTCCATCACTTGCAGGAACGACATTCTTTGTCTTGTGGACATAATTTCTTAATTTACACTAAAAATAATTTAAATATTTGTAAGTCTTCTACAGAACAAAAACGGATATATTTATAACTTAAGTGTCAATACGACCTGTCAATAAGACATGGGGTCAATATGACCCCAGTCAAGTAAAAATGTGAAATTTACAACAAAAGCAACGTTAAAATCAGAGTTACATAAATGGAAACAGTTAACAAGAACCTGTGAAGAAAATAAAATGTAAAAGTAATGCTTGTAATCTTATCCTTTGGAATATTTAGTCTATCAAATAAGTCTGGGGTCATATTGACCCCATGGTACCAGAACAGGGTTAAGTCAAAATACGTTAATCAACAGCATTACAAAATATATCAGCATATAAAATCACATTATATTTTATAAAGGTTTTTCAACGAAGAATGGACGGAAGTGTTGATTTTTATCGCAACTGGACTGAATATGAACGTGGATTTGGAAATTTAAACGGAGAGTTTTGGCTTGGTGAGAGATTTACAAAAACAATTAATTTTTTACAGTTTTTCTTTTAAAGTTTATTACAGTATATTAGAGTAGAGCAGCAGTTTCCAAACTGGGAGCCGCGTAAATTTGATAAAAACTGTTGTACGTTAAGTTAGATTATTATAAAACAAACAAAAAAAATAATTCACAAAAACGTGAAGTGAAGTTAAGAATTAAGTTAGCATATTATAAAAAACAAAAAACCATTAATTATACTCTGTGCCTCCATATAATTTGTCAGAAACGTTTTTACTATATATTTTTTTTTTTTTTTTTGTATACCAGTCAAATAAAGTTTAGTATACAATCGCAAAATGTAAAAAACATCGCAAGTAGCTCAAACTTCCAACAAATTTTAAAACCGAAACAGTCTGTTTTGCCGAAAAACGGCTCATCAAGCGATCATCTTATTTAAATAAAATATTCTATTTTATTTAGATTAGAATATTAGATAAATTAGAATAAGATAATCGCCTGATGAGCCGTTTTTCGGCGAAACAGATTGTTGTGGTTTTAAAATTTTTACACTTTTATGTGTAGTGTTTTGCCTAAATAAATTTTGCTCTAATTTTAATCATCGAGCACTGTAATAACTAAATTGAAAGCACTTAGCTAAGTATATACACCTGCTAGAAGCTATAAATTTTAGATATATATATACGTATATTATATGCTACATTTTCAAAAATTACACTTTCAATCTGAACAAACCTCAGCTTTCTCTACTTCAAATTGCAACAAATCAGGTCAATTAAATGTCATTATTAAACGAATTGCAAAACTTCTTATAATCACACAATTAAAAGAAATATTAAAAAATGTTTGATCTCGAGACCAATTTTAAAAACACAAGACCGAGACTACATTGTCTCAAGATCCAGACCACCAACATAAGTTCGAAATCGGTCTTAAAATTACACCACTTCTGCGTATTTAGCTTTATAACTTTAACTTTATATATAAAAACATTTGGTACTTTCCTGTTATTGCCCCACCATATATTGCTTCCTGTTATTTTCAATACATTTCTCTTGGTTTCTTCTTTATTTCACCTTGGTGCTGAAAGGGGTATTTTGGGTTATTTTTACCGAAACAATTTTTTTAAAAAGACCCCAAAAGCCTTAGGTTTTCATTCACTATTTCTGATGGTGGGGCGATAACAGGAAAGTACCAAACAATTTACTTTTCGGTTAACACTAACTATACAAGATAATAAGTCATCTTGAGTAGTTTAAGAAATTAATGTAAACTTTTTGTATTTCTTTGGTAAGGAAAGATGAGGTAAGCAAAAGTTGCACGGATCAGTAAACTTGATAAACAATTTTAGTTCTATAAGCAAAAATGTGAATACTAGCGTGGCTATTTTCCAAAATGGTCGACCGCAAATGAAATTGCTCGAGCAAAAATGGTCAGCAAAAATTCTCCACAGTAGCCTATATTTACATTTTAACAAGCTCTAGTGTCACACTTTATGTTTTTGCTTTTGGTCTTGTATTCTTGTGTTTTACTCTCAATTTTTGATTGAATTTTGTGTTTGTTTTTTTATCAAAACGATGTTTTGTCGAATCTCAGATAAAATTCGTCAGGTGGTTGGATAAAAATTTCTCGCAACTTAAAATTAGCCAATTTGCAATTCTGTGCTTTTTTTAATGCTTCAGCCAATCGCTTAAACTTTTCTCAGATTGCCACCAAAAAATACTGTATATGATTGTAACAAAAAAGATCTGTTTAATTACCAAAGAATGTCAACTTCTAGCAACTACTGTAAATCTGTGACTAGTTTTATGCGCTTTTGCTTTAAAGAATTTCAGGTGCTTTGCTACACAGAAAAATTTTTTGAGTTTTAAAAAAATTTATTTGCATGAAATTGTGCTTAAATCTTTGCTTTAAACAATGTATGTTGCTGTCGTTTTTAAAATGTTTCTATTATCTTATTTTTCTTTGGTAAAAAACAATGATGTTGATCAACCCAAATTTGCAAAGCTTATTTTTTTATCAGCGCCTAATTTTGCAAAGTTTATTATTTAAAAGAAAAATTATATTTTATCATCCTTACGTTATTTATTTTATTCTAATTATTTTAGTTTTTCACCAAATTACATTTCTCATTTATCATAGTCAGATAGCTCCAGATATTTACCAATTGAAACGAATACATGTGTAGGTAAAAACTACCCAAACAGATTTTGCTGCATTTGTGAAAAATTTACTCCATTGGATTTTTTTAAAGCACCAAGTGTTAGGCCGAAACACGTTTATAATTAGTGTCTTGATATACTGTTAGATGACTCAGATAAATCATGATTACATTTATAGTTGTTTTTCTCGTTTCAAACAGCCTGGTGTAAGAGGAACGGTTTCAAACAGTAGATTTCCTCTTAAACTATAGTAAATTGTAAACTTCCGCTTAACTTCATGTTACAATCCTGAAAGATTACAATCCTGTTACAATCCTGTTACAATTCTGTTCACTAGTGCAACAGGAAATCCACTAGTGTACAATCTGTGCGTCGCAATTAACTAGCGTAAGAGGAGGGACAACATTATAAAGAGCACTTGATTTATCTAAGTCACCTATCAATGTAACAGTGTAATAAATAAAATTTTCGCGTTTAGGGTCGCCCAGGTTACTTATAAAAGCAAATTTATAGGGGAAGATGAGGTAAGTTGAGCCAGTGTCCAAGTTGAGCCACCCCCTACGTATATTTCCCAAAATAAAAATAAATTCAACTTTTAAGTGCCACGTGTTTGTTGCTGGTAACGAGATTACAGTTTTGGTATTAAGATTACAGTTCTTTCTTTGTTCGGTTTTGAGAGAAAGAGGTTTTAGCAAAAATCAGCACTTTTGTAAAAATTTTGTTCAGAAAAATTTTTGTGTTTTAGAAAAAAACCTTAAATTTTAATCAGCTTTGAAATTTATGAATACAAGGTATAAGGCTAGCTTCTTTGTAAACTGTTGCCATAAAAGTAATATGAATGGTATTGTTTAAACCTGAGTTTAAAATTATGAATCATCTTATCTCATAGCTTAGCTATCAACTTACCCATTGACAATTTGAGACCCTAATTGCAATCGCTCATAATTCGATGATTTTTCAACATATGAAAATGAAACTTTCTCCATGTTGAAGAAAAATAAAGATATTTCAATATACAATTAAAAATTTGGGAAAATAAAAAACTTTTTTGCAACAGGCATTTTTTCATAAAGTGGCTCAACTTACTCCATCTTTCCATATGTAATTTAGCAAATTTTTATACACAGTGCACAGTGATGGGATTCAACCGGTTCGAACCGGTTCTATGAAACAATCTCAAGAAATTTTATAAGTTCGGAAATTATCTAAATTTATTGTTTTTCCCTAATGCCTATGTAGTGTAGGAATAGATAGGGTAAATATATGTCTTGTTTTATCCTAAATAATACTGGTAGGCCTAGTAATATAAACACTCCTCAATATCACCATAATGATGCTTGCTTATTGAATTTTTGCAATTGTTATTTGGGAAATAATAAAGCTTGATCAGTTTATTTGCTGGCAAATTTTAGTTTTTTTTATAGAACCCGCTGAGAAAAAATTTGAATCCACTAATGCCTCCAATTTTACCTAAAACATTTAACTCGTAATACTTCATATTTACATTTATTATGCTTTGCTTCATAGGAGTACCAGACCAAAATACTTTTTGGGGAAAATGTTTTTCAAAACTAATATATTTGTAAGTTTTATGGGCAAAAATATTCATCTTTGTTCAAAGAAAGATAATTTTATTGTGGAATTTAGCGTGTAGCACATTAAAATGATATTAGGCATAAAGTAGCTTTCTTTTCAAGGAAATATTTTACTGATAGTATTCATGCCTAGGAAAATATGCCCAGTGTTTGAAAAATTTGATTGTTTTTAAATTTTTTATATAAGCTTTGCAAATATCACTCTTTAGCTCGGCGGCAATGCAACGGCGAATTAAACTATTAGAGTGAAACATATTAAATTGAGCTTTATTATAAAAACTCGGAGGAGCTCCTTATATTTCAAAAAAGAAATGATTTTTGTATTAATTCAAAAATAAAAAGATTTTTAATGAAAAATTATTTCTTGAGCAAGTATAATTTTTTTTGCTTTCGCAGATTGAATTAAGTCATGGCCTCTTTAAATACCGACCTGGACACCGTACAATGGGATTATTTTTAGTGGGGTTTTATTGTTATGTCACTATTAAATTGTTTTCAATGGAACTGCTACTTCTAATCCCCATGTTTCTATTAATACTTATTAAAATTTTTTAGATGAATAGGAAGTTTTGTTTAGAAAATGATAAAAGAACAAGGTGTTGTCAAAAAAGTTATTTTGCCTATAATTTGTGTATAAAATTAAGTAAATAATAAACAGTTTTTTATGTATTTTATCTCTGTGTTTATCTTCCAGACTCGCAGGAAAGCGACGGAAGCGCTAATACATCAGGCAAGCAATTATCCCGGCCTGCTTCAGGAGATGCCATGATATAACTGTCCGGTTGAAATTTAATAGAGAAATAACTAAAATTTAGAACTGCTTGCCGAAACCAACAAGCAGGGGAACGTACCGTAAAGTGCCTTTCCCAAGAATACAACAAATAGACCCGATAAGTTTCGAACTGAGATCAGGTCGATCACAATCACGGGGCTCTTAACAATTCCTAACGATACTCCATTTGTTGAGAGAGCTTTTTTAAAAAAAAGTACCTTTTCTCTAAATAGCTTTGTGGATTAGTTTTTGATTGCGATTCTATATTTATAGAGAGAAATCTAACACAATGTTTTTATCTCGCGAATTTCTAAAGCGCCGCCCCAAATCTTAATTTTTTAAATCTTAAGTTTTTAAGCGTCATCCCTAATTTTTTAAACGCTACTGATAATATTTAAAACGATTCCACAGATATTTGGGGGTGCTGCAGCTCTGCAGCGCCTACGGGCAAGCAGCTGAAACATGCGCGGTAAATGCCCATTTCTGAATACGAATGCTTAATCAACACTTTTGCTTTACTTCTGAAATATTTTTATTTGCAAGAAACAATTTGTTTCAAAAAGTTATAAAATCTTCTTTTCTTTGAAAAAAAATTTTTGCCATTGCGATACGTAAACTAATTAATAAAATTAGTCAAATTCAATAGGCCAAATGTTTAATATAGAAATTAAATAATTACAGTTTCATAATCAAATAGAATCTGTTTGAATAAGAAACTGATAATGACTTTTATAGGTCAAAATCGATTTTTTGTTAAGAGTTAGTTAGTTTTAGTTTTTAATTTTTAAATTACTATTAAAACGATGGGCTTCGTTTGAAACAAATAGCCTTAAAAAAAGCTGTTTTAAAAACTCTAACGTTTTTGTCTTTGTAAACAAATTGTCACTGAATTTAATTGCCCACATTCGAGTTTTAAAAACAGCCTTTAACGAGTTTTAAAAAAAGCTACTCCTTAGTTGAACAAAAAGTTTTAAATAAAACTCTTAATTTTAATAGCTATTTTAAAGTTTTGCAGCAGCAAAACTTTTTAATTTCTAATTAAATATTTGGTCCATTGATCTTTGACTAATTTTATTAATTAATTTAGCCTATGTATCTCAATTTGATCATTAAATAAAATTGTCAATTTGGCATTCCCAAAAAGAATAATGCATTTTTGTTATAAGGTTTTCAACATTTTTTGCCATATTTCAAAAACGATTTTTAATAACTTAAAATCTTGACGTGATACAAAAAAAACAAGTTCAAATTTGAATTCACTGCCCCTTCCCAAAACAAATCTTAAATGTATGGAGTGATTTGAGTAAACAAGATGAACATTTTTTTGTGACGAAGTGTTATAAATATAAGCTATTATTATAGCCGCAAGAATAAATTGGCGGTTGTGCGGTCACAGACCCTGCCATAAACTTTTCAGCTTTTTTAAGAATTTTTCCGTTGTTTAAGCAAAATTCTTAAAACTTTTAGTCTTAACTTGACTTACAAAGACAAAACAATGTTAACTTAATTTTTTTTGCAATAAGTTCTGGTCTTAAATCTTTCATGCCTTACTAGTTCCTTATTGGAATGAGCTTGGCCCGAACAGTATGAGTTCAGCTCAATCGCCTGCAGAATGGTGCTGGGCGATTCCATTTGTCCACGTACAAATGAAGTCTCATTTTTTCACCAAATTGCGAGTGTGGCGCCGCTGAACAAACTGCAGACCACGTTCTAATAGCGTGCCCCATACCAGCCGCAATTTCATGTAGCAAAAAAGCTTGGAGTCAGGCTAATCTTAAAGTTTTGAAACTTTCTTACATTCATTCCAATGAATATTTTTATTGTAATTAAGGCCATCTGTTACCAGATAATTCGATTACGAAAAAACTTTATTTAATTTTTTCTTTCGGCAACAAACAAATCTGGTTATGCTTTAAATGTTTGTATTCATGCCCTTACTCGCAATCGGTATAGTATTACAGAAATAAGAATTTTTGATTATTTCGAATTATTTTCCCCAAAGAAGCAATTACTTTGACCCTATGTATTTTTTCTTAAATAGAGCAAACAAATTCTTGTATTAACAAAATTTATACACGCAATGATTTAAACAACATATTTTTGTGCTTATTAATCATAACCAGCGGTTTTTTTTACAAAAATGTAAAGTTGGTGGCTTTCACAGTCACAATCTATGCCCATTCTTATATATATACAGTGATGGCTTTAGGAAAAGGGGGACCGGTGCAAGAAATACGAGGGGGACTCACTGTGAATAACATAAATTAACTTATTCTGGGGGGCAAAGCCTCCCAGACCCCAAGCAAACCAACAGCCTTTCGAAACAAATAAACTTAAAAACATAATAACAAATAAGAAACAATTTACTAGCAGTGCCAATTTTGCTGTTAACTATATTCTTTTAAGTTATCAGCATTAACTTGTTTTGTGAATCAAGGAACTAAAAGTTCAATTTTTATTCAAGTCAAAGCAGCACATAACACAAAATACACATCAGCAGCTGTTCAAAAGATTAGCAAATACCACTTGTTTTAAAATGTTTTGATTGGTGATGAATTGTAAACAAATACTTTATATTTTTAAATCAGTTCAATAAAATTGCTGATCAAGAAGATGTACTGCATCAATAATTATTAAAAAATGCACAAAAATGATAAAAGTAACAGAAGTATGTGAGTTAAAAGTATCTGTTACCTAATGCTAATCGCTTCTTTGTGAATTTTTGTGACCTATTAGAAAATTAGATTAATTTTTTTGTGACCTATATTGGAAAATTTTATTAATTTTTTTGTGACTTATTAGAAATGCAATGAGTCGCAGCTGCCAACAGCGAGGAAATGTGATATAATTGACGCCTTTAACAAATCAATCAATTTATAGATTTTTAAATTAATTGCATCCGTTCTAAATAACCAAAATTTACAAAAATGTAAAGTTGATTGGTTGGTTCGTTCTAAATTAGGACAATGCTAATTGATTAATCCCAAATTGTCCTAATTAATTAATCCCAATGTGACCTCGTTTTGGCAGTAACCTGTATAAGAGCATAAATCAAATTTTATTGTTAATTTTGTTGTCTGAGTCATCTGGCCCAATTTAGATTTATTATAAATAGATAGAGATCGCTCTTATCAGACAGTAGCTAGAGTTTGGCTTGGGGAGCGGTGACGTTGTATTAATTTTTGCTGTATTGTGTTAAGTGGCTGCGTGTGTGTGAAACCGCAGATAAAGAATAAATTCAATCCTTCCTCTCTTTTAAGTTGCAACTATTATTTTCTGTATTGGGCGTCATAGAGTTACGCATATTTAAGTAAGGGTGGTTGTAACTTGGAGGGATTTCGCTGACCTTATTTAGACAAGTTCGGCATTTCAAGGACGGTTATAGTTATTATCGTTTAGGCGGGCAGTGGGTTTTGAGTCTTTCCTTCATTAACAAGAATTTGGTCTTCTTCAAAATTTGAATTTACAATTTGGTCTTTGAACCAAAAATTGAATTTATAAGTAGTGTTTCTACCAGTATCATTACCTAAATATAAACATAAGAGCATGAGCAAGATATATTATATCTTGCTCATGCTCTTATGTTATGATACCTTATGTTATGCTCTTATGATACCTTGCTTCTATATTAAACAACAAGTCACACCTTTCATTGCTAATTAGCAAGACACAACGTCAACTCGTTTTGTTGCTTCTTCCTTTTTCTAATCCCGTCTTTAACAACACACAAACTTTTCAACATTTTGTTATTTTGTTCATGTGGCGGAGCAGAAATAAATGAAAACTGAACTGAACTGAACTGAACTGATATATTGCACTGCATGGATTTTTACAAAAACTATTGCTTTTTTTTGTATCAGTTACAAACAATGTTGCTTTAGCCAAGTGTACTGGCTGATTATGGTTATATACTGTATATGTTAAAACTCTACTACCCTACTCTGCCCACAATTTTATCATAATATGTGCATAACCCAAAACATAAATAAAGTGGGAGTAAAAACTTATGCAATCTAAACCTTTTTCGAAATATTTATACTGTATATACATAGATAAGCAAACTCACCAATAACTTTTTTCTAACTGGTTCATTAAAAACATTTTTGCCATAACTGCTGCCTACTTGTAACATTAAGTGCTGTAACAGACTCAAGCTGCATCAATTTGAAATACTTGCTCATTTTAATATTAATGGTTTCTTTTTTTTAATCTGTCAACTCATTAATGTTAGATGCAATATCTAAATAAATGAAGCAAGAATCAAAAAAATAACAATAGTTAAAAAGGAAAGAATATCATGATTAACAACAGTTTTGCATAAATAATGGATAAACAAAAAGAATAAAGCGGTTACTACTTCTTAGGTCACAAAAATTTTTTAAAATAAATGATTACTGAAAAAGTATTGCATATAAAGTCAATAACCATCGAGGTCAACACTAACAATTTTCAAAGAACAATTTTTGTATCACAACATAAAACTATTAAAACAAATACTGATTCATTGCTAAATATCAACAATTGTTTTACACAAATCATTTTTGTGATTTATCATCTTATAAAGTAATCGTATTATCATAGATTTATGAAGGTTTTCCTGATAATGCTTGTGCATTATGTTTTTATGCTTCAACATTAAGCGTATTAATTGTCATGTGTTATTTTTAATGTTTTTAAATTGTTACATGCCCAGTACTTTTAATAATAAAGTTATACAAGTTTTAATTCTCTAAAAGCATATGCCAATCGATTGTGTCTACAAATTTTTCCATCTAATGTAGGAATTGAGTTCTTTTATGAGGTAGTTCTTTGCTGTATATCAGTTTGTTTACCTTCTTTGTGCTATACCAGTAAATTTTAGTTTAGTCAACTAAGAAACACTTTGTTTTATAAGCTTCAAGCCATTATAAGTAAAAATCACAAACAATTAAAAACTTAGTCGACTGGGCATACTGTTTTCTTAACTATTGTAATGGTTTGCAAATGTTTTTGTGTGATGCATACCAACAGTTGGCATACATTACAAATTTTTTAAAATGATAAAAATAGCCCACATCATAAACAATCATGCAAAATCTGGTTTCAAATATTTTAAAACTTAAGCAACAATGGTGTAGCGACAATTTGATACATCTGTATTAATAATCACCAAGGAATGCATTAACATTTATTACTTATAATAATTATGTACGATTGGCATGCAGCTAACTTATAACTAAGAAATTCATTCAAAAGCAAGGCAGAACTGAAAAAAAAATTGTAGTTATAGATCCCATACTATCAAATAGACTCTCAGTAATGGCTTTAATCTTACTATTTAAATAGACATACAAGCTGAAGAACTAATAGGCGTAAAAATATAAATAAATATGCAATTTAGTATATGCCAACTGCTAGTTTTAGACCATGATTGTACAGTTGTTGGTTGGATATTAATTATAATTATTTTACAGTTCTACTTGGTGAGTTCGCAGTTGACTCAATGACCTTTTGGTATTTTTAATGTTTCTTTAATAGGTGACAACATTGACACAAATGATTTTACGCAACATTTTTATTGTATCCTGCTGTTCAATACTTTGCTATTGTTAAAATGAACTGATTGATTAATTATTGGCATAGCATTTATGGTGTAAAGTTAAGATAGAAATGACTTTTGGATAAAATGCCTTAAGGAAAAAGGTATCATTGTTCAACTAATTAGGGAGGCCAATTTAGCTTCACGAGATGTTTTAGGGGTTCACTTTTGCACTATTTTTAGGGGAGGCCCTGTGCAACCGCTCCGTTCTCTCCCTATTAAAGCCATCACTGAATATATATTTTTCATCTTTATACTCATTCTTCCGCCTTGCAGAAAAGCATCGAAGCCAATATTTTTGTACGCAGAAAAGCATCGAAGACGATATACACAAAACAAGCTATTACCCCGACCTGTTTCCAAAGGTACAAAAATATTGTTGTCCAGTTAAAACTTTTTGTTTTAATTTCTTAATTTTTTTTAAGATACACGACTGAAATTTGGAACTGCTTGCCTAGATCGCCAAGCAAGGGAAATGTGCCGGAAAATGGACTTTCTAAGGACACAACAGAATGGCGCGAGAAGATTTTGAACCGAGACAGTTTTGGTCACAATCACTACACTCTTAACCACTCGACCACGTAGTCCACAACTCGTTCAACCTACGCTTAAAAGTTTCTAATCTATGAATCTATAGGCGTATGTGCGGAAGGGGGAGGGTTGGGGTTAAAAAATTTCCATGAAGATTGATGAACGAAGGTTCATAATAGCACTTAGACAGCTTAAAAATTGTTAAAATAAAGAAAAAATTTTTTTAATTAAAAAAATTAAAACTTGAAAAAAGTGAAGAGCAAAACATGTTTTCACATTTATTTTACATTCGTCGTGGTTGAATGGTTAAGAACGCTGTGATTGATGTCGAACGTGATCCACACCTTCGCGGTTCAAAGACTTTTCTCGCCATTCTTTTTTGTCCTTGAAGAAACACTTTACGCCACTTTCTCCTGCTTGGCAGTCTTAGCAAACAGTCTTAACTTTTGATCATACCTCTAAATATGAATAGAAAATAAAATGAAAATTTTAACCAAACAGCCATTCGACTTCTGCTGAAGCAGGTCAATGTAACAGCTTGATAGTTACTCTATTTATGACGGCTCCAATAATTCTTTTTGAGTCAGAGAGTCAGGAGGATAAAAAGTTAAGATTAAATAATTAATATTAAAAATGCACAAATAATTTTATTAATTTTTTACGTAAATATTTAAAAGTGGCCCTCTTTTTTTTTGTTGCACCAGACCTCCCTTTTGTATAAACCATGACAAATTATAGAGATTGTGTTTTTGACTCTCGACCGCCCCTTCCCCCATAACAAATTTCTGCATTCGCCATTGTATGAATATAATTGCTTAAAACAGAATACCAAATTGCCTTAAAGTTAAACGAAAAAAAGTTAATATGACAAAGTAGAAAATGATAACATCCTAAAAACTATTTCAAATAACCTACTCAAAAAATGCACAGAAAATAAACAGGAATAATACCGAAAAAACCAGCGAGTCGTTAAACAGTTTATAGTTTGCATAAATCGTCATTATTTTAAATTTTTATGGTGATTAATTAGACAAGTTTTATTCTATGTAAGCCAAACAAATCCAACAAAACAAACAAACCCAACAACTCTAACACGATAACACAAATAACCGAAGTAATCAAATATTTGAATGAAATTTCAGCCATTACCGTGATGACCGTGCCTTCAGCATTTTGAATTTTGAAAAAATCTTTTATAAATGACTTGCTCTTTTCAACATTGTTTACCAGCATGTTTTACGTGCTTTAACTATCTTTTTCTTTAGTTGAGAGTTTTTTTAAAGCAAAGGTGGGCAAACTACGACTCGCGGGCGGCATGCTGTCCGCCATAATTTTCTGTGCGGCTCGCGAAAGCCTTAAGCAAATTACTTCACTCTCTCTTTGCTTTCAGCTGTGGTGATTTCTAAAAATATTCATCACATTTAATCAATGTCTAGAACTTGGGATCAATTCGTTTTTGGGATGAAAATAAAGATTTTAAAAATTGATTGAAAGTGATGACTTGTTTTAGAGATCACAATAGCGCGTCCCTCAAACAAACTCAATTTGTAAATGTGGACCTTGAGCTAAAAAGTTTGTCCAACCTTGTTTTAAAGCAAACAGTTTAGTGATGCAAGTACACAGAGCAAAACGCTTTTCAACATGTTAAAGATGCTTGTTAATATCAAATGTAATTTTAATTATTTTTAAAACTATTTTTTTGGGAATAATTAAAATGGACTACATTTTGTGAAAATTTTTGGTCTCAGTCGGGAAAATTAGGTCTTAAAATTTTCCGGTCTTAATCTCGGAAAAATTATTGGGTATAGATCTCGGTATTGGTCTTAACGTTTCTGGTCTCGAATACATCACTGTGTCTCTACAATTATATAACTTTAATCAAAATTAAATCCAATATAGTTCAACAACATCGGTTCAAACAAGAGGTTACACCGGAAATAAACAATACTTTAGCAACGACGCACACTTCAAAAAAGCACCTTTTCCGTTATCAGTGTTAAAAAAACAGTCTTAACAAACGTGAATTTTAGCAAAGTCCTGGAAAAAAATTTTACTAAAAATTTGTAAAGGATTAAAAAACTTTTCTAGAAAGTTTGAAGGCAAAATTTTTTTTATGCAAAAATGAAACAATCAAAAAAAAGAATTGCATCAGAACTTTTTAATCTTGCCAAGGAATGTTTTGGCTTTAAATTTTTGGGTCAAATAAACAAACATTGCTGCCGAATTTACAGAAAAAAATTTTTTTTCTTCACTAAGTTTTTTAATGAAAATTTTTTCTAATACATTAAAATTTGCGTTTGTTGAGAGTCTTTTTATCGCAACAAATTTTCGTTTTTAACTGTTGCACCTTCCGCCAAAAATGTTTTCGGTGTCCTTGCTGTTTGCAAAAGGTCTAGCCTTGTTAATAAATGGTCAAATTTGCCATGGTGTGCGTTTTTTCGATCCGTTCAATGTATTAAACGTCAAGAATGATTAAGATCATATTTTTTATAACGTATAGAGTTAATGATTTCCTGCTCACCTTTTCATAATAATTTTAAAAAGTCGTTGTTAAAATTGTTTGTAAACCAATGATTAAAGAATAATTATAAATTGAAATTGTTGTACTGTATTCTATTGTTTAAAATGACATATATTTTGCTTTTACTGTTAATTGTTGTCTGATGTATGTAAGGTTTAGGAATTAAAGCTATTAGTGATGATTTTGTTGCTGCGCAGGGTTGGATTTGTTGCATGCAATTACATCGTCAAATTCCTATCAACTTCGTGTAGATCTTGAAGATTGGGAAGGAAACACAGCTTACGCTACTTACAGGTTGGTGATTTGAATTGGAGGAGTTACGTAATTTGAAAACATTTTTGTATCAAAAACACTGAATCATGCATGTTACAATTTTTTCCTCAGTTGATTTTTGATTGTATCTAGCTAGGCTTACCATACGTCCCGGTTTAGCCGGGGAAGTCCCGATTTTCAGAGCCTTCTCACGGTTTCCCACCCGGTTAACCATTATATTCCGGTATTTAAGCGAAATCTTTTTTTTGGAGAATATTGCTTTTTAGCAACTAAGGTCAAGAAATCCGAGACAGATTTAAAGTGAAGATCATTTTTTTTAACGAACACTACTTTTAAGCAACAAAAATCAAGAAATTCAAGACAGATTCAAAGTGAAGATCTTATTTTTTTAGAGAACACTGCTTTATAGGGAAAATTTTTTTTCTTTTAAAGACCGTCCCAGTTCATTATTTTGGAAATATGGTGTGCCTATGTCTAGTCATGGATTACTATAACATAGACCTAGATATCGCACATTGGTTTTGAAAAACTGAAAGCACATTGTGACGTCACCTTTCCATTGCTCTTTATAACATGATTGGTAGATAATGTGAGACGTACAAGCTTTATAAAGTTAATTTTATTGTTTTTGTCGCAGTTCTTTATCAAATTGCAGCAAAAATATTACCGTAATTATTGAAACAATTACTTCTTGAAATACGAGAGTGACTCATAATCATGCCAAATAATCAGAATCATATAAAAAATACTATTAAGTGATGACAAACAAGCGATTGAGCATGTTTGTGAAAAATAATACAACAAAAACCGACCATAGACATACAGAGTCTTCCAAAAATTTGCAACTTTTCTCGGGTCACGTTTTCAAAATATACAGCATACCTATGGTAAATATAATCAAAAATACTTTTTTTTTGACTACATATTTAGAAATACTAAGGACCATCACCTCTGACAAACTTGCTTCAATGTACAGAATTTCATTTACAAGATTACACAAAATTTCTGAAAGTACAAAATAATATTTGTTGCATTTATGACTTATGAGTTGATTTTACAAGCCCAACATTTAGTGTAAAAAAAGTTTAAATTTTCTGATTTCAGCACTGCAACATCTTGGCATCTCTAGAAGCAGGTCTGAGTAATTACTTGTCCAACGTATAGTGCCTTTATCGTATTCCTGCGAGTCAGAAGGATAAATATATAGATGAAATGAAATAAAAATGAATTCCTTTTCAGAGTCTGAGTAAACAGATACAAAAATCTCCAAACTTGGTCTTAATTTTCTGAACTCTTTTTGTGATTAGGTTCGTTCTATAATTTTCCAAAGCAACATAATAACGATTAAGCCACTAAAAAACTTAGCTTAATTGATCAATCTAAAGCAAGTATGAGCTAAGTCAGCACAAATATTTTTTATCAAGATTTTAATTTCTGGTACGATTGCAGCTGAAGCCTTTTGGAAAGTTTGCCAACTTTAATAAAATAATTTGTATTGTCATCACTTGCAGTTTTTATAACAGAAACTTAAATATGATTTTAATCAGTGATTCTCAACCTGTTGTCGCAATGCACTAGTGTGAAAGATTTTCAAGTGTGCCGCGAAGTGTTTTATAAAGCATTAGTCTAAGTCTCTAATATCATTTCAAAATTTCAAAGGTTTTTATTTCTTTAAATCTATTGTGTAGCGTTTTGCATCTGTGTTATTATCAGAGGTGGAGTTGAGACACGGTGCTTTGAGAACGATACCGACGAAATTTTGGGGTAGCGAGACCAAGACAAGACGAGGCTTTGGAGTAACGAGACCAAGACAAGACACGATACTTGGTTTAAGTCAGGATTGTGAAGTCAGAGTTGGAAGTCGGAGTCCCGTGTTTTTGATTGGAGTTGGAACGAAGTAGTTTTTTAAATATGTTGAAGCCGGAGTCGCTTTTCTAGATGTGATGTAGTTGGTATGAGATTCGTATTTTTCTTTGGTTACCCCAACTCGAACTTTCAAGTAATTGCTAAAAACTATTATAGTCATATTTATCATCTGAATAATTCAATAATGAACAAACAAAAATACGGCGAGAACGTGGATAGGTCACTTTTTGGACTTTAATTGGAAGTGCAAACTAAAAACAATTTTGACTTTATAGCGACAGTCAGACATGGCTTTTTATTTGCAAAATTAAACTTAAGTTTCGGTTTTCGAGTTGTTTTAAAAATTTCAACTAAAGATTTAACAAAGATTTTTGTTAGAAAAAATCCGTCTAAATGTGCTTAATTGCTTATCGGTTTTGAAAATCAAGTGACGAATAAAAAGAAAATCTTCATTTCATTAAGCCCTCCAGCAATATGTCGAGATTTTTTAAGAATTGTTGGCACTTGTCTAAAGCTGCCGCTTGTAATCTTTTATCATTCCCGATACTTAGAATATGCATTAACTTAATAAAAAACGCTCTGCTCAACAGTTGAGTGTAACCGAGTAAGAATAAAAGTTTTTCATTTTAATCTCTTGTAAATGCAGACAAGAAAAGCTATTATGAAATGCTAACTCTAAAATTACTAAAAGTTGTTTTATATAAGAGTATGTCGCTTCTTGTTTGCTTGTGAAGTTGAAAAATAATTTCTCCACAACCTTGATTTAAAAACTAGTACAAAAAATATGAACTCCTTTCCACATCAAAAATCTTCACCATAAATCACAAGAAAGTTTTCCAAGTTAAATATTGACTCTTGCCTAGAAGGTTTTCATTATACAGTATTGCTTTGCCAATGCTAGTCATGTCAGTTAAATGACAAATTTTTTGAAGATAGCTAAGAAAAAACTTAGCTCTAAGCTTTTCGTCCGACACTCGTCAGGAGATAAACGTCGGAATGAAGGAAAGAAAATTCAATTGATTTTGTACTAAAGCTGAACAAAGATGATTGGATGTTTGAGAGAAGCGTCACAACACGTGATCAACCCAAGAGTTTCAAGTTGTAAACCAGCTTTTTGACGGCATAAATTTGGCTTGCAAGATTTGATGTAAACGGCTTTTAAAGCAGATAAAATTACATCAAACCATGTCATACCATTTACATCAAATCATGCAAGCCAAATTTATGCCGCTAAAAAAGCTTGTTTACAACTTGAAACTCTTGCGTTGATCACGTGTTCTGATGCTTCTCTCAAACTCTCAAACACCGTATATATATAGATAAATTTTTTTCCTATTACTATTATTTTTATTTTTTATCTATTTATAATTGCTATGTTGTTTAAATATGTTTTTTTTTCAACTCCATCAACATCGACTAGCATAATAGTTTTTTTAAGTTATGTTATGTTATCTTTTATATCGTTAATATTTGCTTATTATTTGATTTATAATTCCGTGATTTATTTGTATATACTCTTTGCATAATTCACAATTCCATTAATGTATAACCACCAGATGCATTCAGAAAAGGTTTCCGGACCTGGTGAAGTTTCTTTTTATAGGTGGTTTTTCTTTACTCACCTTGCTCAGTTGAGCTAAATTCTCATCTTGGCTAGCTGTGCCACCCATCATCATTACGCAGACTAGTCTTGCAGTGGTTATTCAATCTTTCAATTTTTTTGATAATATTATTATTATATATTCTTTTTTTTCTCATTTTTTATATTTTTATCTGATTAAGTATTTTGTGCTTAGTTCGCAAGCAATTGCAAAACTTGATTTTTCAGACTTTTCAATAGTAAATTGTTATTTTTTTAAACTTTAATTTGTTAAAATTTCTCTCATTCTACTCGTTGGGTGGTTGTAAAGTCTGATTCATTGTGATTTTATTGCTTAGTTTAGCGCTTCTTAAAGTTTTTTGGTTTTGTTCACTCCTACCATCGTGTTCCGGGTTTCATTAATTCTGATTCATGTTTTGATTACTCACAACATCAACTTAAGACAAAAAAAACTTTTATTTGAAATTTAATCAAAATATTGGTTTTGAACCTTAAGTAAAGAAAGACGTTGTTAGTATTTTGGTCTTCATTTGACGTTGTTAGTATTTCAAACAATTACAGCTTGCTATAAATTGTCGTTTTTAAACTTTGTTTAGTTTAAATGCTATCTCTTTCAGTGTTCGTTCACTTTTCATTTATCCCTCCTATTTGTTTACTTGTATAAAAATTTTTGAATAAACATTTGGTGGTACAGAATTAGTATTTGAATAAACATTTGGTGGTACAGAATCACTCTCTCCCTTTCCTTGACGTGTTAGTAGAAAGGCAGGATTCAGAATTTCTAACTTCAGTTTATAGGAAACCTACCTTCACTGGCCAATATCTACGTTGGAACTCTTTTAGTCGACAGAAACGGAAAATCAATCTAATTGGTACTCTCGTTCACAGAGCTTTTATGATTTGTTCAAAAAGCAAACTGGACCAAGAGCTTGGCAAAATTCGTTCAATTCTTTTGGAAAATGGCTACCCGGAACGTGTAATCAATTCGGCTTTCAAGCGAAAACTTCAACAAATAAATTCTAACCCGGTCCACACAGTAAAAAAGTGCCCTGTCTACCTACACATCCCATGGATTGGAAACGTCTCGATGAAGTTCGAAAAGCAGATTACGTCTGCTGTGAAACGCTGCTTTTTCTCCGTCGAACCACGTGTTATTTTCAACACCCGACAGCTCCTTCCAGCGATTAAGAAAGACGTGTTACCTTCCCATCATCACAGCAATGTTATTTACCAGTTTTTGTGCCACTGCGATAGTCGGTACGTTGGTCGCACGTCTCAACGGCTAGAAGAGCAAATTAAACAACACGTTCCTAAATCCATCACCAATCCTCGTACCTCGGCCAACCGCCAAAGTCTTTCCCGCTCTTGCAAGAACAACATACGCCCACAACAATTTCACGAATCCGCCATTGGTCAACATCTTCTTGACAACGCCCAATGTGCCCTCCATTGCAGCAACAAAAAATTTTCTATTCTCGCTCGAGGTCGCTCTTCTTTTCACCTTTCTGCTCTTGAAGCGACTTTCATTAAATCTCTCAATCCCCTTCTGTGTAAGCAAAAAGAATTCGTATACTCTTTGAAAATTTCTTAATCTTTTCTCTCATTGGTTGACTCTTTCAGCCAATGAGAACTCTACTTTCTTCCTTTATAAATTAGTTCGATTTCAATTCTGCTTCATTCTGACGATTTCCCCTGAAGAGTGTCAGATGAAAAGCTTTGGGAAGAAAAATCTTTTACTTCAGGTAAAAATTTTATTTACTCAGGGTGAACCATTCACCCGATTAAGAAACACTGGCTTATTTTATCAGGCAACAAATTACTAAGAAACTGCCGATCGCTTATTATAAAATCTCGTAATTTTTGTTCAGAAAAAAGATAATCGTCATCAAAAAAAACAAATTAAATCTCTTGTTGAAATGCCACAACTCAGTTGTGACCACTTGAGCAATATCTAAGCAGGTATTGTAGTAAGCCATGTGTCCAGCTGATCTCTAGCTTTATCTCAAGTAACATTGCACTCAGTGATGGCCTTACAAAAAGGCGGGCCAGGTGCAAAAAGGTAAGGGGGCATTTTTCAGTGTTCCCGAAGCAAAACGACAAAGCGATTTCTAAAAAAGTTAATTTTTTTGGGGGGCATTTTTTAATGTATCAAAACAAAGTGATCTCTGAAAAAATAGTTTAGAGATGCCACCATGCTGGTGCTACTATGAAGAAATAGAGTAATATCTTGCGTAGGAAGGGGCTATTTTTTGATGTTTAGGGTGGCTGCTCCGTTTGCACTTTACTATATCCATCACTTCTTGCAATCCTTGTGTTTTCTGTGTACTGCTGCTAATTGTTTTGTGAAATTTTGTTGTAACATTTTTTTTTATTTAAAGATCGTGTGAATAGAATGTTTCAAAAAAATTTCTTTTAAAAAGCATATATTTGGTTGTAGTAAAAAAATTCGCAAACAATTAAATTGGGCAATAACTGAAATATTTAATTAATTATTTTCACCTTGTTTTCAAAAATGGCAGAACAGTGTTTGTAAGTGCACTTGTACTTTTGTGTAGTTATAGTGCGTTTTATACTGAATATCCCCAAAATACTTGTCAGTCCAATCTAATCCAATAAAAAAATTTTTTGGTTAGCAAATAAATAATAAGCTAACAATTGCAAGATAGTTTAACAACTAGCAAATATGCATTTTGCCTGCATAAGTAAAAATTTGCCGCGAGCCTCATTAGAATTCCAAAAGTTGACTGATGATAGCGTCTACAACAAAGTTGATTCATAGAACCAGCATAAAATACAAGAATAAAACAACAAAAATAAAACTACAACAGACAAAGAAATTAAGATTGTTTTTTTAAATACTGTTTATGAAATGTTTTTTTTTTTTTTTTCAAAATTGTAATCAGCTTCAATAATTACGGCTTTTGAAAGAAAAATTATTTTAATACATAATTAAATAAAATTGATTGGAAAAAAACTGAATTTTTAGTTGAAAGAACAAGGGTATTTTCTGTATATCCTATACGCTCATTCGGAATTGCAAAATTTAGTTTTAAGGTCAATTCAAACCGGAAGCGTAATTTTCGGCAGCGCTTCCAAAATTTACACGCTGGGCTTTTTCCGCCACGGCTTTCAGTATAAACAAAGATAAAAAATTGAAATGTTTCAAGTTCAAACTTTTTTTGCTAAGCCCAAAAATTTTTCGCTTGGGCGACTACTTTTCGCTTTTATTCTAAACAATTATTTATTTTATCACGCTTTCAGCCATTTTCTCAGATGGCAAGTGCTTTCTCGCAGCCTGGACTGTGAGTAAGTCTGTTTATTGGTGTTAAAGATGACAGACCGAAACCGAACCTACCAAAACAAAAGGTTATCCACTCATTCCGATGTTCAGTGTGGGTCTGCTAATCGGCAAACGTCCTTTTCAGGACGAGGCAGTGCCTGGAAAAAACTGCCCTTTTCAGGGCACATTGCCAACAATTTCCAACGACCCACTATTCTTCAGCTGAACATCAAAGGTCTCACTGAAATCAAGATAAACGTTCTTCATTACCTCGCTCTGCAGTCTGAGGCACTTGTTATCCTACTACAAGAGACCCACTGCACTGATGCAGAGAAGTTGGTACTTCCAAACTATCAACTAGCTGGGTCTTCTTTAACCAGGAAATATGGTCTTGCCACATTTGTCCACGAGCGACTAAGATACACGCTTTTGGACCAAGCTTTTGGTTGTGTGTGGACGTTTATGGCTATAAAATAGTCAACGTCTACAAACCACCACCAACGCGATTGCTATCTCTAAATCTCCTAGTGCTTCCTCACCCATGTTTTTATACTGGCGATTTTAACTGTCGTCATGCTGACCGGGGTTACGACGACAACAGTGTTTTTTTCCCAGATGGCAAGTGGACCAACGACAAGCCACCTCAATATGGTGGTGCAGTCCCCTTCCCTGCACTGGGGAGGGTCGAAATGGCTTGTCAATTCCCCGAGGGTCTCATCCTCGGGCGATTCTCCCTTGGCCAATTCTTCTCATTTTTTATCCCTGCTGTCCAATGCGCGGTCACATGTGGACAGCACTCTTAAACCCAATTGACCGCCCCCCTACCCCTTCTATTCTCTCTCGGACGTCTCTTCCTCGTCCCTCCTTCAACCCCAAACCTCTTCATTACTCATCCCACTCACCGCTAATTCTTATCTCTATGCTTCTTCTTATCAGCAGTGACATTCATCCCAACCCTGGCCCTATAGACCCCTGCTCTCTCTGCTCCCGTAGAGTCACCTGGGGAAACAGATCAATACAATGTACTGGCTGTTCTCTCTGGGTACACCTCTCTTGCTCTGGTCTTTCTCCAGCTGACTTCCGCAAAATCTCCCCGGAACACTCTTGGACTTGCCCAATGTGCCCATCCTCTTCTCAACCCCCTCCTCCCTCTCACACTCCAATCCCGTACCCTCACTCTTTTCTGTATCTCCATCCTCTCACACTCCAAATCCCCCACCTACACTCACAAACAACCACAAAACCATATCTTCAAAAACTAAATCCTCCCCCAAAACAACCTCGAATAATCCCACCTATCTACCTAATCATCCCCAACTAATTTACACTTACCCTACCTCAGCATTGACCACCCCTTCTCCTCAAACCCAACAAACCACCTTTCTCCTCACGCAATCCTCATTTCATCCTTCCTCTCCCTCTCGAAACAACCTCCGAATCCTACAGTGGAATGCTAATGGGATTCGCCCGCGTCGTACTGAACTCCTACACTTTCTCTCTCATAATCAGTACGATCTCATCTTCATACAAGAGTCACACCTCTCCTCTGACTCCACCTTCCGTATACCAGGCTACAAAACCCTCCAAAAGAACCGTTTTATGACGAGAAGAGGAACCACCAACTCTACGGGAAACCTAGAAGGAGGTGTTCTTATACTTGTTAAAAATGGTCTATCTTACACTTCACTGTCCACACAATCCCTCTCCTCCCTCGACCCCAGCTCCGATTATTTAGCTATCGCAGTTAAAATAAAAGGAGCCCCCCCCATACATCTTTTCAACGTCTATGTCCCTCCTATCCGCTCCTCTTCCTCCGACTCCCGCCCAAAATCCTTCTCACCCTTTCTCCTACCATCATCTCCTACCACCTACATCTTTGGCGACTTTAACAGCCATCATTCATCCTGGGACTCCCACTCACCGGAAGACCACCCAAGCAAAGATCTGTTTGATTGGCTCCTCTCCTCTGATCTTTTACCTCTTAATAACCCCGAACACCACACCCTACTACACCGTGCCACTGGAAACCGCTCTTCCCCTGATCTTTCCCTAGTTCCTGCCCGAATAGCCTCTAAATGCACATGGCAGACCCTTCCGGACCTCGGCTCAGATCATCTTCCCATCTCCATCACTATTCCCACTTCCCCTATAATTAACTCTTTCCACCGCCCCCCCTCATTTAACTATAATAAAGCTCGCTGGGATGAATACCTCACTTATATTGATACCCACTGCCCTACTCCCTCTAACTTTACAACACTCTCTCTTTCTGAAGCCACCCACACCTTTACCAAACTCCTCAATGATGCTGCCACTTCTGCCATCCCTTTCGGCAGCATCAACCGTCCTGCTAAAGCCTGGTGGTCTCCTGAAGTTGCAGATGCCGTCGCAAAACGCCGAAAGGCATTTGCGAAGGCACACTGTTCCGAAGAAGACCGCCAGCACTATATCGCTACATCCAGATATACCTCCACTGTGATTAATAAGGCTAAAGCCAAGTCATGGCAAAACACTTGCTCAACCCGTCCCAGCGAAGTCTTTTCTCTACTTCGCTCCATCTCTGGCTCCCCCTCCTCAACTACTTCTGACCTTCCCAATTTCTCAAATTGCCATACCCCTGTAGATTGTGCCAACCATCTCTCCTCACACCTACAGTCCCATTTCTCTACCCAAACCCCAAAACCTTTTCGAAGCACCGAGAAAGCCCAAATGAAGCAAATCAGAACTGCACACTGCAACACCCTACATTCCACTTTCTGTTCACCATTCTCCTCAAGTGAACTCTCTACAGCTATTTCTCAACTCTCAACCTCAACCTCCTCAGGCCCTGATCAAATTACCTACCCTCTTCTATCCCACCTACCACAATCTGCGTTAAATTTTCTTCTATACATCTTCAACCTTTCTTGGTCAACACACACCTTCCCGTCAGCTTGGAAACAATCAACAATCATCCCCATTCTCAAATCCGGAAAACCCTCTGACTCACCTTCTTCATATAGACCCATTTCTCTCACTTCATGTACCTCCAAACTCTTCGAAAGAATGGTTTTAGGACGACTAACCTATTTTCTCGAACTACATGACATTCTCTCACCCGTGCAAGCTGGTTTTAGACCTGGTAGATCGACTGTAGACCAGGTTCTCCTCTCACAGTCAATCGCAGATTCCTTCCACCAATCTAAGCCAGGCGCACGTACAGTCCTCGCCACTGTGGATTTTGCGAAAGCTTTTGACTCAGTTTGGCACTCTGCCCTTCTCTCTAAACTCCTCTCATTAGATCTTCCTCTTTGCTTTGTCGAATGGATACGATCCTACCTCTCAGATCGCCGTTCGAAAGTCCGTATTTGTAATTCATACAGTCGTCCTTTCCGTCTCCGAAGAGGAGTTCCCCAAGATTCGGTTCTAGGACCAGTTCTCTTCTCTTTATACATCAATGACCTTCCCACTTTCCTTCCTGCATCTGTTAAGACCTCTCTCTATGCAGATGACCTAGCCATCTGGGCCTCCTCCCCGAGTGTTGAGTGTGCAACCGCTGTGGTACAAACTGCCCTCAACAGACTGGTGGAATGGTCCTCAAAATGGCGCCTTCCTCTCAACCCCCTCAAATGTGAAACATCCTTCTTCAGCCTAGACCCCTACCAATCACGCATACAACCCTCTCTGCACATTCTTAACACCCCTCTCAAATTCAACCCTCGTCCAACCTTTCTCGGTGTAACCTTCGACCGCACTCTCTCTTTCAAATATCACGTCTTATCATTACGGAAAAAGTTTCACAGCCGATTCCGTGCTTTTCGCTCCATTGCCTCTGCCTCCTGGGGCCCATCAAAAGAATCCTTATGTTCCCTATACAAAGCCTTCATTCGCCCCATCCTCACCTATGCTTCCCCAGGCTGGTTTCCCTTCTCATCTCCTACTCACATCACCTCCGTGGAAAGGATGCATAGATCTTCCTGTCGAGTAATCACAGGTTGTCTATCGTCCACTCCCATTCCTCTACTTCATATAGAAGCACTTCTACCTCCACTACGAGTCACCCTCACTCACCAATCCCTTTCCTTCTTTGAACGAGCCCTCCGTCTACCTCCCACCTTTCCCATAGCCTCTCTTGCGAACTCTAACCCCCGTACACGTCTCAAGAAGAGCTCATGGAGATCCTTCTCCAGATCACACATCCTTACCCCTAACCTACATCTCACCCGTGAACCACTAATCCTCTGCCCTCCTAAACCCCCCTGGTCTGCCCCATCTAATTACACAATCTCACTCCACCTCTCATCCCCATGCTCTCGCAAAGACCCCCCCTCCCTTTGCAACACTGCAGCTACCTCCCATCTTTCCACTCTATCTCACAGCGATATCTCTGCCTGGACTGACGGTTCGGTGCCTGGCGGGCTGGGACAGGGTGGTGCAGGGATACACATCAAGTGTGCAAAGTGTGTCACTGCTACCTCTCTTTCCTTCTCGACTGGTCTCTGGGCTACCAGTTATAGTGCTGAAACCTTCGCTCTCCTACATGCTCTTGAGTGGTGTATCTCCCACTCCAAGACATGTAATTTCGACTCTATCACCTTCTTTTCCGACTCTTTATCTGTTTTATCAACTCTCTCTACCCCCCTACCATATTTAACCCCAAAATCCCTATCCAATACCCAATCACTTCTTAACTCTCTATCTCAATCCAAGGTTGTCCATTTACAATGGATACCTGGTCACTCTTCCCTCCCAGGTAACGACTTAGCTGACTCTCTAGCTAAAGCCGGTGCCTCTCTCGATCCCTCCAATATATCAGTATCCCTCACACCCCTTATCTCCTCCCAACGACTATCACTTTACACCAGTTGGAGACGCAGTGTCCAATCTGGTTTCTTTCACCACCAAATCCCTACAGTATCTCCCGAGGAGCTTACTCTCCCTCGCTCCGCTCGCTGTGCTCTCTCCCGTTTACGCTGCAACGAGCACAGCACTCTCCTCAACTCTTATCTCCACAGAGTTGGTCGAGCCGAGACTCCTTCATGCAGCAACTGTGGTTCTGAACCACAGGATCTCTCACATCTCGTGCTCGACTGCCCTGTACTAGACCCTCTGCGTCGAGCCATTTTCGGCCACACCCCTTCTCTTCTGGACCTCTGGTCCCGTCCATGGGGAGTCGCCCGACTATTGGGATTCCGCGGAATTGATCCGCGCCCCCATCCCTAGGAATGGGTCGGGTAAAACCACCACCACCACCACGACAACAGTCCGGACGGTGAGTGCTTGGCTGGCTGGGCAAGTATTAATTGTCTTGCGCTTTTATATTATACCAAGGACGCCGCCAGTTTTTACTCCGGCCACTGGAACACTGGCACTAATCCAGATCGCTAGCGTAGGTCCAAACAGTCGCTTACCGGATAGACATGTTCTTGAAAAGTTCCCCAGGTCACAACATCGACCTTCGCTTATTACACCACCAAGGTTTGCTATGGCAGTGCCAAACATGCCTGTTAAGCGATGGAATTTCTGCAATCCGGGACCGGTAACAGTCCTGTTGGAATGGGATTATCCCGAGCAGCTTAGGTTAAGCTCAACCGTCTGCGGACTGGTGTTGGGCGATTCCATTCGTCCATGCATAAATGGAGTCTCGCTCCTTCACCGAATTGCAAGTGTGGCGTCTCTGAACAAACCGCAGACCATGTTCTAACAGCGTGCCCTATACATCGGGCACCACATGGAGCACGAAGTCGACGGTTTTGGATGACGAAACATGATGCTGGCTTAATAACACTAATGCCAGCATCTGATCCACGCAGTTCAACAACCTGGGGTAGTAAAAGAATAAACCCTCGGCCCCAGTCCTGGTCCCAGTCCTGTTTGTGTCTGACCTGGACTGGATACCTTTCCAAACGACGACGAATCACTCGCTTTACTTTTTTTGCCTCCGCTTTTAGTCTAAACTGACCTTAAAAAATCCTTGTAAAATATTTTGGTTTAATATGAAGAATTTTGTGAACAAAACAATTTGCTTTTAATTTGTATAAAGCTGACTTAGAGCTTATTTTCTCTTTTGATAACATAAATGTAGATTATGTGGCGATAAAATTCTCACGTGTATTTGATTCACTTTTCTAGCCAAAACTGTTGCGTTATCAAAACGCTTACACTTACGTAATAAACCACTGCAATGCTAATTTGCAATTTTTCCGTCAAAAATCTTTTGTCAATTTAAAGGTTTTTTGCCTACACAGTACATCATGGGTGCTCAATCTTTTACTCGTCGTGGGCAAAATATTCGTCTGAAATTTACCTTGGGCCACAATCGGTTCAGTAATCAAAAGTGATGCAAATTCTAGCTGCTATAAAAGTTAATTAAAAAAGTTTACGTTTAAGTCAAAGTGATAATTTTTTAGTCGTTTTTGCGCACATTGATTTTAACGATTATTTTGAAGTAACTTCTATGATAAATTAAATTTCATCCCAAAATTTTGTTACAGACAAAAAAAGCTATTTGTTGTTTTTCTAAGCTAAGCGAAAAACTTCTTACTGAGACAAAAATAATTGTATTCCGAGTTATCTGCGCATCATTGAATTAATGCAGAGACACTGCGATAATAACACTGGTCGACATGATTTTTATTTTCTGGCTAAAATGGTTGCTTCTAAGACAATTTATGTATGCTGATTACGAATCTGCAGTCTTTTTTATTTCTATCACATCAGGATTTTTCATATTCTGCAATTTAAATATACACTAGTAATAACAGCGTGTTTTAAGAAACATTCCGTATTGTTGCTTCATCTTTGTTATTGTCGTAGTTGTTACACTTCATTGTGATATCATAATCATTACATTGTGGCATCACTGAAGTGTTTTACTTTAAAACGACTGAACTACTCTTTGTTTACCTAGTCTTGCAGTTACTTTTGTTTAGACTGTTGTTTGAGTTTTAGAACGGAAAATGTCATCTAAGCGAAGAGGCTGCGTCAATGACCCATATGTATTTTTAACAAGTGATTAGTCGTACAAAATTTAAGCATAGCTAACAGAAAACTCATCTCGAAGCTTTAAAATGAGTTTTCTGTTAGATGTATTTTGCTACATATGCGGAAGCTTTGTTCCATCTGTTTAACGGCAGAATATAACACCATTTGTTAAAAATGTCTATTATGCTTATTTTGTTGTTAAGTTAGGAGACCAAGACAAAGCATGGGCCCCGCACAAAGTGTGTCGTAGTTGTGTATCTTCATTGAGGCAGCGGAGCTTTGGAAAGTAAAAATTTTTAGCGTTTGGTGTTCTAATGGTTTAGAGGAAGCCGAATGGACATGGCAAAGAAGGTTACTTTTGCTCATGTGTTGTTGCTGGATTCAATGTTAAACATAAGCTTAAAATTCAATATCTTAACTTTTCTTGTGCCATACGACCGATTCCTCATGGGCCAGGTGTACCAATTCCATTGCCTCCAAAAGCTTTGGAAACAGTTGAGGAGTCTTTGTCTGATAGCCAGTTGACAGATTGTTCAGAGTATGAGTATGGTGATGATCAGCAACCACAGCCGTTTAATCAAGCCGAGCTAAATCACCTTGTCAGAGATTTGAATTTGCCAAAAAATTCTGCTCTTATTCTGGGCTCCAGATTGAAAGTAAAACGTATGCTCTGCACTGATACCACTTTTGCTTAGTATAAACATCGTGGGAAAGAATATATTCTCTTCTTTGCCATAGAACAATCTTTAGTCTATAGTGTCAATATTCAAGGTCTTATAGAGAAATTGGGAACCGTTTATAACCCCAGTGATTGACGCCTCTTTATTGATGCATCAAAATCAAGCCGGAAAGCTGTTTTATTGCACATTAGAAATCAGTTTGCTTCTATCCTTTTAACTCATTCGACTCGCATGAAAGAGTTTTATGAAAATATGAAAATTTTGCTATCGAAGTTACAATCTAGCACTCATACGTGGAAGATCTGTGTTGATTTTAAAGTCCTAAATATGCTACTGGGTCTACAGTCTGGGTTTACAAAATACACTTGTTTTATGTGCGAATGGGACAGCAGGGACAGGAGTAATTATTGGATTAAAGTGACTGGCCGTTGAGGGAGTCTCTTATAACAGGTTTTCGAATTTTACATCCTGCTCTTGGTGATCCAAATGTGATACTTCCACCACTACATATTAAACTGGGCCTCATAAAATAGTTTGTAAAAGCTCTCAATAAGGAAGGTGCCTGTTTTAAATACATTTAAGAGAAGTTCCCTAATTTGAGTGCTGAGAAGGTTAAAGAGGGTGTATTTGTTGGATCTAAAATTAAAAAACTTACCAAAGACCCGCAATTTTTATCTACCATGATGGATGTGGAAAAAAAGCATGGCTTTCCTTTGGAGAAGTAGTATCTGAGTTTCTTGGCAGCACTAAAGATTCTGACTACCAAAAATTTTAGAAAACATGTTGGGTTGTTTTAAAGCGCTTGGATGTTGCATGAGTTTGAAAGTTTATTTTTTGCATGCACACTTGGACTATTTTCCACAAAACTTGGGTGATATGAGTGAAGAACATGGGAGCGCTTTCACCGGGACATCAAAACTATGGAAACCCGGTAACAAGGCCGATGGGATGTATCCATGATGGCGGATTACTGTTGGTGCCTGAAACGCAATGTAAGAGTAGTGAGGTTGCAAGAAAAGCCAAAAAAGAAAATTCATGCCTCACGCCAACGAAGAAAAAACCCAATCTAGAGCAGTTTTAAAAAATTTTATTGAGCAAATCAACAGAAATGTGTGCTTATTCGGCTTATTAAATGCGTTTTTGCGTAAAATTTAAATTCAACTTTGCAAAAAAGTGTGACGTGATGGGTGAATTCTGATTGCAAATTCGGAATCAGCGTAGTCAAATTAGGTAAACTCATCAAATTATTTTAAAAAATAATAAAAAAGTTGCAAAATGTTGCCTAGTGTAATTCAAGATGTTTGAGCATCTGATTAAAAATTTCTCGGCGGGCCGCACCAAAAGGCTTCTCGGGCCATATTGGGCTTGAGGGCTGAAGGTTGGGCAGCCTTGCTATAAATAAACGGAATTAAATAAACATTTTGATTATTGAATAACGAATCGAATAATTGTGATTCAAAAATATCTTTACTTTTTGTGATTACTACATTAATTATCAAAACTTTAAAATAATCTGCTAGAGGATTTCTTTTTAATGTATTTGATTTAGAAATTTTTCAGTTGGAAACTCTCAATCAAACTATACTCTGAATGTGCAAGGTTACAATGGAACTGCAGGTGAAATTCGTTTTAAACTATTCAATCGCATCCAGATTATTTTGTGCACTAATCATGAAAGCTTTTTTAAAATTAACAATACGACTATATTATAATATAATACAGTTTTCTTTGGAAGAAACTTTTTATTGTTACATAAATTAAAAATAATATTTTTTCATTATTGCGATTTCTAGATTTAACTGGCTTTTGTACATCAAACCTGACTTCGACTTAAGACCAAAAAATTATTTAAATTTGACTTTTGATTAAATCAAATCGGCAAGTTTTTCTCAAATCTACAAACTGTGCAAATGAAAAAAATTAAAACAATAAAATAATTTATAAATTATAGTTTTTTGACTTGAAATAATTTGCTGCATTCGGAGTGTGGTTGAATTGTTAAGAGCGCTGTGATTGTGATCGACCTGGTCTGATTTGATGGTGAAAAATTTTTCAACTGTCGTAAACTGTCGAAATTTATTAAAGCGTCATTGACTTTTAAAAGTCGGATCAAATTTTATTCAGCTTTTATATCTCAATGTGTTTGTGACGAATATCTTAAATTTTTTTACATTTTTAAAAACTAGCTTTTAACTAATTAAACGAAAATTTATTTTTTATCATGCTTGGTAGAAAGTAAGACCAAAATTACAGCTTTTTTAACTTTTTAATATAAGAAAATTAATCTTTTTAATATAAAAAAATTAAACGAAAAAGTATCTAAATTGCAATTAGTGTATTTGTAAGCATCTATTATAACCTCAAGTGATTTGTATCAATCTAGTTGGCAGTGTGACAAAATAGTACGGAACTCATATTATAATGTACTTTTAATGATCCACACTGTTTCTGTTCAAATTCAAATCTCGTCATACTTTACTCCCTTGTTTTGTGTCATACTTTTTTCTTCCATGTTTTCTTAAGAAAAATTTCTAAAAGGCATTATTTGTACGACACTGGATAAAAATTAAGCAAAAAATTAAGCAAAACTATTTAGAAGTCCATGGCCAAACATAGCCAACTAATCCAACAAATCCAACATACCAACACAGATAGCCGAGCTCATCAAATATTTGAATAAAGTTTTAACTGTTCACGTGATAAGCCTTTAGAATTTTTTAGTTTTGAAAAAAAATTTTAATGAATATTGATTGAAAATTTTTTGATTACTTTTTCAACATTGTTAACCAGCGTGTCTTGTTTGTTTCGGTTTTCTTCTGCTCTAGTTGAGCCAGTTTTAAAGCAGGTTTTTTTATGATACAACCACACTGAGCAAAGCTTTTTTCAACATGAGATAGATGCTTGTTTAATTAAAATGTAATCTTAGATTATTTAAAAATTAAACATTTGTTGTTTGTCGAATAATTAAAACTGGATTTTATTTTTGTAAAATTTTTTGGTCTCTGTCTTTATTGTTTCTGGCCTCGGTCTTAAACCTTAGGTTTCAAAATTTGCCAGTCTCCATCCCGTTCTTGGTCAGGAAAACATTATAAGGTCTCGGCCTCGGTCTCGACGTTTGTGGTCTCGACTATATCACTGACTTTTAGTTTCGGGATTTGTAAAAATTGATTAAAAACTTTTTTATTGCGAACATATTTAGAATGATTTTGTTTAGAAAATTAATAAACCAACAAAATGTTATCAAGTTTATAAGTTTACTAAAGACCGAAAAAAATAAATTAATTAAATAATCAATAAGTTTTCTTTTTAATTAAAAACAAACTGTTTTTTAAATTCTTTTAATGAAATTCCTGCAAAATTGTCTTGGTTTGAAGTAACGACTAATCTGCTCTTTGAAGATGAATAATATAAATAACTAAATCTAACAATGAAGTTGCAATTAACTTGTTTCGTCTAATTACAAACATATTATTTACAGGTGATTCTTTGAATTATCACAACAATCAACCATTTTCAACAAAAGATCGAAATAATGATCGGTGGTCAGGCAACTGTGCTATAACATATCACCACGGGGGGTTTTGGTATGGTGCCTGTGCCAACGCAAACTTGAACGGAGAATATCTGAGGAATGGAACGGTCAGCACCAGCGGAGTTGGTTGGTTGCTTTGGAAAAACTCCTGGTACTCATTGAAGCGAGTGGAAATGAAAATCAAACCAAATTAATATCATTAGATTGAATCAAAATATTAACACGTCATAATGTTATCAACTCGATTGTAATCCATTGCTCTTCTTCGTTAATAATATTTTGATAAAAACATTCTCATTCGTTCAAACGATTAATTTTATTTCAAATTTTTAAATGAAAAATTTATTCCTACAACCGATGTATCATAAAAAACTTCAATTGTATATTTTCATCTTTCACCAGTTGTAGTATAATGATAATTTTCGCATGTGATGATATGATAACATTTGCGCCTTTTCCTATTTTGTCTTTTTTATCTCGACGCTATTTTGTCTTTCGGAATGTTCTAGTTCAAGGGTTTCAAAGCGGAGGGGAATTCCCCACTAGAAGAAAATTTCGATTTTTAAGAAATAAATTTTTTTAATGTACTTGAACATTTTAAATGTAAACTGTAATTCTTTATAAATTTTTATATGAAAAACATTTCAAAAGTTTGATTTATTTTGGTAAATTTGTTTTTTATGTAAGCAATCGTATTGAGTAAATTGTTTTTTTGCTTTGCTACTTCAAAATGGTTAATTGCTGCTTTTTGGTTAACAATGCTGCTATTAATTTTGTGATTATAGTTATGGTTTTTGTGTTACATGAAAATATTATTCTTGAGCTTTTTTTCATTTGCTAAAACTAATAATTTTGCAATAATTAACATTTTTCTAAAAAGTTTATCCAATTTTGATTAAATTTTAAGAACGTAGTTTTTCTTTTTTGCATACTGATATAAACATATTGATTGGACTGCTAACTGAAGTTCCGATGGAGAAATTTAGTTTTAAATATCGGTTAAGAGGGTCCATGAAATTAAAAAGAGTGATAACCACTGTTCTAATTAATTTGACGTTACATAATTGTTCGCTGGTACGTCTCTGATTGGCCGTTGTAAAGAGTGACCTTAAGTTAATCGCTATTCAGAAAATTCGGTTATAATTTGCCACGTGACGTGATCTTATATAAGCGCGCGTTTGTTTTTATTCCATTCCAGATTCCATGTGAGACTCCAGTTAGTGATTTGAGTTGTTGCATTGCAGTTGAGTCGTTCGTGTTTTTGTGGCTGTGTGACCGCTATAGAGAGATAGAATTTTTAAGTTTGGTATTGTTGAAAGAGCTACTACAACTCAATAAAGCGAGTGGAAATGAAAATCAAATTGAATTAGTATCATTAAATTGAAACAATTATTAATACGTCATAATGTAATAAACTGATTTGTAATTAACTGCTGTTGTTTGTTTATTAATATTTTTATAATTTTAATAAAATATTTTCATTCGTTCAAAAATTAATTTTATTTCAAATTGTGAATAAATTTTTAAATGAAAAATTTATTCCTACAACAAATGTATAATTAAAAAAAAACTTTAGTTATATATTTCATTTGACACTAGTTATATAATAATAATTGCAAAGAATATTAAAAAGTTATTTCTTGTCGAAATTGTATCTTCAACGTCACAAAAACAAAAAATGATTAATGTTTTTTCGCGTAAAACTATTTGAATCAAAAACTATTTTAAATAAAAACCAAGAAAACTTTAAAAGCTAGCTAAAGTTTTAGGTCTAAAATTTTATTTAAACAAGTGGTTTGTGGTGCATAATTTTAATATTGCCAGGAAAAATTTTTTGTAACCAGCAAAAATTATTTAAACAAGTGGTTTGTGGTGCATAATTATAAATATTGCCAGCAAAATATTAGCGCAATGCGGTCGTAAAAAGCGAAGTAAGTAGTATATAAAAGGAATTTTCGTTGATGTCCGGAGGAGCCCTTGGCGGAGCGCGGTGGAGCGCTGACGTCATCCCGCTTACGGTTCCGAACCCTAGACTCCATGAGTCAGCAAAAAGTCGAAACCCTATCTTTTTAATGCTTATATGTTTCAAATCAATTTAGTTTCAAAGTAATATTAATAATAAGTTCTAAAAAAAAAATAAAATTAATAAGACCTATTGAAAACGATTTTAAGTTCTAGACAGTTACGACGTATTTCCTGTATTTTCGCAGAGAAGCGTAAACGTCGTTTCCTGTTCAGAAGCTGAATTGTATCGATTTGACCTTAAGTAAACTCTAACTATTTCCAAAACAGCGATTTAATATGTATTTTTGCTAACTTTTAATCTCAAAGGCAATACTTGTGCACGTTTAAGCGTTCCCTAGATAACCTCGATCTTAATTCACAAGATACCTATAGTCAAAAGTTTTTCTAGACAAGTTTAATTTTTAGATGAATACCAATTTTAAACATTTTCCTAGGTATGCTTAACTTTTATTTACACGATATCTATCTTTAATTTTTTTTTTCTAGGTAACCTTAATTTTTGTTAGACCTTTGTTTGATTTTTAAAAATTTTCCCAAACAAACTCCATTTTTGAGATGTCTATCTTCAATTTATTTTTTTGACAACCTTGATTTTTGTTATACCTATGTTGAATTCTAAAACTTTTTCCTCTAAACAATCTCAATTTTTGTCACATCTATCTTTAATTTTTCTTAAAAATCTTGATTTTTATCATAACTTTGTTTAAGTTTTTTCTAATCAACCTTGGTTTTTGTCATACTTTGCTTAATTTTTCTCAGTAAACTTGATTTTGTCATACCTAAACTCAACTTTTTTCTAAACAATCTTGATTTTTGTCATACCTTTGTTTAATTTTTTCTTGACAACCTTGATTTTTGTCCTAACTATCTTCAATTTTTTCTTAACAACCTCGATTTTTGTCCTACCTTTGTTTAATTTTTTCTTGAAAACCTTAATTTTTGTCGTAACTATCTTCAATTTTTTTCTTAACAACTCGATTTTTGACATACCTTTGTTTAATTTTTTCTTGACAACCTTAATTTTTGTCCTAACTATCTTCAATTTTTTCTGAGAAATTTGATTTTGTTACATCTAGATTTAATTTTTCTTGCTAACCTTGATTTTTGTCATACTTTTGTTCAATTTTTTCTTAACAACCTTAATTTTTGTCACACCTATTTTTAATTTTTCTTAACAATCTTAATTTTTGTCATACCTAATCTCAATTTTTTTCTAAATAACCTTGATTTTTGTCCTAACTATCTTCAATTTTTTTCTTAACAACCTCGATTTTTGTCATACCTTTGTTTAATTAATTGTTCTTGGTAATCTTGATTTTTGTCATAACTAACCTCAATTTTTTTCTAGACAAACTTGATTTTGTTATACCTTTGCTTAATTTTTTCTTGATAACCTTGATTTTTATTGTACTTATCTTCCATTTTTTCTAAACTGCCTTGTTTTTGTTATATCTAATTTCAATTTTTTTCTTGACATTCTCAATTTTCCTTATACCTTTATTTAATTTTTTCTTGATAACCTTGATTTTTATTATATTTTTCTTCCATTTTTTTCCTAAACTGCCTTGTTTTTGTTATATCTAATTTCAATTTTTTTCTTGACATTCTCAATTTACCTTATACCTTTATTTAATTTTTACTTGACAACCTTGATTTTTATTATACTTATCTTCCATTTTTTTCTAAATTGCCTTGTTTTTGTTATACCTAACTTCAATTTTTTTCTTGACATTCTCAATTTACCTTATACCTTTATTTAATTTTTTTTCTTGACAACCTTGATTTTTGTCTATCTTTGTTTAATTTTCTTAACAATCTTGATTTTGTTGCACCTAACTTCAATTTTTTTTTAAACAACCTTGCTTTTTGTCATACCTTTATTTAATTTTTCTTAACAATCTTGGTTTTGTTGCACCTACCTTCAATTTTTTTCTAGACAAATTTGATTTTGTTATATCTATGCTTAATTTTTTTTCTTGGTAACCTTGATTTTTGTCATACCTAACCTCAATTTTTCTAGACAAACTTGATTTTTTATATCTATGCTTAATTTTTTTTTCTTGGTAACCTTGATTTTTGTTATACCTTTGCTTAATTTTTTCTTGGCATTTTTTAGATACCTACATTTAATTTTTTCCCTAAGAAAGCTTGATTTTTAAGTACCTTTATTCAATATTAAAACTTTTTGTCTAAGCAGTCTTGATTTTTGTTATACCCAATCTCAATTTTTCTTTAAGCAACCTTGATTTTTATTATACCTATGTTTAACTTTTTTTCTAAACAAGCTTGATTTTTTGTTACACCCTTGTTGAATTTTTTTTTTTGATAACCTTGATTTTTATTCGCAGTCAAAGTAATTCTTAAAAGTTTTAAACAAAAGTTTTTATTGATAGGTTATTTGTGTTCAATAAGCAGATGTTTCATAATAAAAAAGTCGTCTTTTTTCCACTTTTGTAATCAAATTCAAACATAGTTATTATTTTTATGTTTTATGAATTTAATTTCTAGTGTTAACATTTTAATTGTTTCAAAAATGAATTCAGTTCCAACTACGTTTAACCTTTTAGTCGTTTTATAAACTTTTAATAATAAGAAAGCTACCCGTAATCTCTGTAAGCGTGACAACGTGTGTCAAAGTCTCCTCTTTCACAGAAGCTGGCCGTATCCTGTTCATAGCGTATTGCGTTTCCTGACATATTCATTATCGGAGTTTGAAAATCTGGTTACCTTAATTTCCAGAGTAAAAATAGAGTAAGCGAAAATTTTTATAACACACCTTGATTTTTATAGTTTTTAACAATTTTCAGTAAAAAGGGAAATTTATTACAAGCTTGACCAAAAATATTTCGATTTCAAAACACCGCTTAGTTTAATCGCCAGTCAAGTACTACCGTTTATGTTAAAAAGTTTTACATTTTTTCACTTTTACTTACGAAATTCATCATAAAACTAAACATTTTAACTCATTTTACCAACTAAATTTTTTTAAATTAACATAAAATGTGAAAACAAATAAGGCCAACGTAAGGAAGATCAATTCCAAGAAAAATCAGTTTTATTTTGAAAATATAATAAGATTTATTCTATCAAGTCCTATCGCAGTTAGTTCTTATGTCTAAATAAAAACAAACCAAACTGAAATCTTTAAAATAAAACTCTTTCTATCTTTTTGTCTAGTTCGAAATCTAAAAATAAACCTTTGAAAAACCAGGGTTTTTTAAAAAATACCTAAAAATTTCGCTTTCAGGACACGCTTTTGCTCGGGGTAACAATCACAAATAAAGTAAGAAACCAATAAATTCACTCTTTTATTTTGAACGTTGCTAACCTCTAAGAAAAAGGTGTGAACATCAACGATGTCAAAGAAAACGTCTACGGGTATTAAAAATTAAACTTTTAAATTTTATTTTCCGCAACAACGTTTTGTGGTCAAGTTTTAAATTATTGCACTAGTTTAACCAAAAATACTTTAGTTTTCTTTTTCCAAATAAATGTTTTAACCAAAAACTTCATTAATTGATATTAAAAATTGATCCACGAATATAATTTTATACATTTTTCAGACGGAGGTTTTGTGGTTAGGTGTTAAAAATTGTAAAATTTTGAGCCTAATTGTCACCATTTAAAAATTCTCTCAAGAATCGCACATTGTAAAGTTTTGTGTATGGAAACACTAGATTCCTTTTACATAAAAAATTTAACTTTTTGAAAGGGCGACCTTTTTTCCAAGTGTCTTACATTTTAAAGTTACAAAAACACTAGCTTAAAAAAATCTAAAAAATTTTTTCTGAAAAGTGTACGTTTTTTCCAAGTGTCACAGAAGTTTGTTAATTTTTAGAACCAAACCTTAAAAAATTCTACTTTATGTTAGATTTTTACCATTTTTTCAATGCATAGCAACAATTCAATCTTAAAATTTTTGTCACAATATTGCTTTCTTAATTGCGCAAATGTTGTAATTTTGTCAAACTCTTTGTATAATTGTTGCACAGAAGCAAATATTTCGACTTTTGCACGGTTCAAAAATTCTCATTTTATTTAGTTTTTTCTTTCCAAAGTGAAAAGAGTCGCATTAAAGCTTTTAGTTTAACTAAATATCGATTCGTTTGTTTTTAAATACTAAGCAACAATACAAACATTTCAAAGTAAACTTACAAAAAGTTGACTATTCAAGTTTATTAGACTCATCTCTTCATTAAAAGATACCAATTTTTGACTTAGAGATCTTTTTCACCTTGTAACCTAAACGTTTTCAATCTACTTTGCATTAAAAAGGTATTTAGCATCACAAAATTTCACAAGATTTTCTTGATTGAAAAATAGCAAATTTGGCGTTAACAGTTTGTTCGATTTGCAAATCAATATCTGTTTTTAGCAACTGTTTATTCATTATGTGGCCTAAATGTGATGCTTTAAATTAACTTTATGATAAAAATCAGTCAACCTCACAAATTTTAACTAGTTTAAGTTGAAACCGTTTGTGCCTCAAAAAAAATCAGAAACATTACGTTTCATCATGATTTAATTTTACCTTTTTACAAGCAAACTTTTCGAAACAAATCTACATTTTACTTTGTTCACGTTTCAATAGCTAAGTTTGTTGTTTCAAAAGTTATCCAAGAAATTTTTTTATTTTTCAATTTGAAGTCACAACTTGTGTATTTTCATTTATTTGCCTAACCTTTCTTAATCTATTATACATGAAACTTGTAGAGCATATCAATTTCTATGTTTTCAACCATAGCCGTACCAGCCCAAAAAATCTTGGGGGTCAATGAAGTTTTGCCCAAATTTTGTGACGTTTGCCCAAATCATGATTTTATAGTACATTTCGGATATTACAAAAAAATTGTCTGAGATTCTCTGACGAAAAACCAATTTTGTCCTAAAATCATGGTGATCTCTAAAAAAAAAAAAAAGGTCTTCACCTAAATTTGTGTTATTATTTGTTGCAGTTGCTCATCATCACCTCTCTAAATTTCCTAACTTTGCCCAAATTTTTCATATCGCTGCCCGAAAAACTATGGTTTTGCCCAAATATTTTCTTCTCACTGCCCGAAAAATCTTAATTTTGCCCAAATCTTCGAAACTTGGGGGAAAATTGCCCCCCCTGCCCCCCGGCAGGTACGGCTATGTTTTCAACTGGTCTGTTATATTTTTATTTTAAAAAATTCTCTCGACTTTACATATTGTTGTCTTTAGTTATAAAAAGTTATCGCAATTTGCTAAAAAATTTTCTTTTATCACCATTTATAAGTTCGTTTGATGGTAAGATATGAGATAAAAGTTACTATTTGAAATATTTTTTATAAAAGAATTGTGTTTTTTATTGTTTTTGAAAACAAAAGTTCATGCACAAACCTTGAAAAATACACAGATCGTCATGAGAAGTTTTATTAAACCACAGTGTTGTCTATTTTACCAAGGTTTTGTATCATAACAGCAATAAACCTATTTCTCAAGTCAACTGCTGCAGTTTGCGTCATAATCACAGTTCTTCTTCTTTCTGTTATTTTCGTTTTCAACACTATCTTTATCATTTTTATGGTGATAACGAATTTTTTTTCTTGTGTTTTTTTTTGCTCCATGTCATCATCATCAACCCATACAATCTAGTTAATTTTATACTTTATTTATTTTGTTGACATTCAGGTGTCTGTTTTTAGCTTCGTTTAAGAAATTGTTTTTAATTTTTATTTTTAAAAGGATTCTTGTCAAAATTTGGTTATTGTGGTTATTTTTAACGGTGAATCAGGAGAATTTTTTAAAATAAAAATATA